>JASCZI010060587.1:31726-52955 GCA_036250425.1 Stylosanthes scabra | reverse complement strand
AGAGATAACTAATTAATTCCTTTTGTGATTTACATAATTGAATCAGATCTGTTCTTCACCTCTTCTCCTATTTGATTAATTAAGAGATTAATAATTAATTAGGATTGGGGAAACTAAATCACTAAGAGATTAGGGTTTGGTTAATTAGGGTTCTTGTGATTTGTTGATTGTTTGCATGTGAAGTAACTTGATTATTTGCATTAGGGTTGTGTTTGGGTGAACATCTCTTGTTCCTTAGCTTGTTCTTCATTATTATTCATTAATTCTCAATTACTTGCTTGCTGTCCAAGTTTTGTTTTCATTGATTTAATTAGGATTTGAGTGATTTTGCATGATTTTAGTGATTAGATGTGTTTAAGATAATATTAGATTTAATTAGATTTGAATTTGATTTGTTTTGATTTGATTAGGATTAGTTAGGATTAGTTTAGATATATCATATCTCTTGATTTTTATTTGGTCTAATTAGATAATTAATTAATCATTGTTGATTAGTCTATTAATCTCCGTGGGAACGATATTCTTACTCACTCTTTATTACTTGATACGATCCGGTGCACTTGCCGGTGGAAGTCCGGGAGTCCGAAAGGATTTTGGGCATCAATAATCCATCAGTACTCGGTTTAATATCTTGTTATTCAGTTTTGATAACTATGATCAAAACATGATCTCTATCGTATGCCCCTTAATAACTTTCTCCAAATGTTTGTATCTAGTATCCTTGTTTCATCACGTCTCTGTTGGTTTTTAAGTTTTAACCCAATTTTATAGAATATAAAAAAAAGTCATGCTAATTGTAAATAATAATTTATTAAAAAGAACAATTCTATAAAAATAATAATTAGATGTAGAAGATAATAATTCAGAAAACAGAACACATTCAAATTCAAATACAAATAAAATCTCGTAATAAAATGACATATGCATAAAACAATCACCCAAAAGGATAAAGATTGTATTATTAATTAAAATTAATATTATTAGCTTATTACATGTTGTGGATATGGAACATTTTCAACAAGATTCCCAATCCACTCTTTTTTCCCAGTTTTGTTGATCCCAACTACGAAATATACCAACATTTCTAACTGACCAATATACTTCTTGATGGCTTCCTTCAAACTTAGGATCATAAAGTTCGAACTTGGTACACTTTGATGGGGATGTTAACCATGCCACGGTGCACCCTTTTACCTCAAAATTGGTGACCAATGTAAAAGGCTTCCCAGGTTGTAAAGCAAGCCTTTCTCTAAAGTCAGGAAATAATTCTAATGTGGTTACGCCTGATAAGTCATTTGATACTGAAAGGAAGAGTATGTTGATGTTGGGGTAGATCGTTGATTCATTATTGTTGGTGGTTGGAGTTTGAGAGGTTATTATGAGAGAATCATTGTGGGCAAGTGTTGAGGTATTGTTTGAACACACCACAAGAAGGAGAATAAGAAGAAACAGATTTTCATGGTTTGAGAAAGCCATTTTGATTGTAATGATCAATTCCCTCAATTGCAATTGTTGTTTTAATTTCCTTCATGTGTGTGTGTTTATAAGGTGGAGGAAGTCTTTATTATCATGATGAGAAAAGCAAAATGAGTAACTTTTGATTAAAAAATTATATTATATTCAAATAGTGAAGATTAAATCTTGAGCTTAATTTTGATGGGAAAAAATTCTACATAATTATTCAATGTGACTCGTGTGTTTACAAAATTTTTGAAGAAACTCGAAATGTAATTAATGTTAAACTATAATTAATGTTCTCATGCGTTTAAACTATAATTAATTACATTCAATGTAATTAATGTTCAACGATGACGACAAATTTTACACAGTGATGACTCATGTGTTTCCATAATTTTAAAAAAGAGAAGAGAGAATGCTAAACTGTAATTAATGTGAAGACAAGAAAATAATGAAGAGAGAGAAAATGTCAAAATACTATATGTTTTGGTTTTCTAATTTGTTAAAAAATTATTTAAATGTACCTTAAAAAAAATTATTTAAATGAAATTTAATCATCATATACATCATATCATATCATAGGATTCCCATATCATATCATATACATCATATCATATCATATACATTTTATAAAAAGTTAGTTTTTACGTGCGGCCATGAAGCACGAGCTGGCAACATCTCCTTCAATGGTCTTCCCTAGTACGCCTAACCGATTGGCTTGACGGTGTTGTACTGCTGTATGCCGTAGATGCTAGGATTGGGCCAAACTGCTATGGGATGCGGTGCTGTTATCCCCTATAAATTGGGGGTGTGGCTTAGGGCTTTTTAGCAGCCATCGAGTGCCGCCCCAACCCACAATCGCCCTCTATGCTTGACGCCTCTCGATGCCGATGGACACAATCCTCATCTAAATCGCTCAATTCCCACTTCTTTCTTGGTAACGCACACATCTTTGGTCTTCTTGGTTTCAACTGGGATTGCGCTAACTTCCATTATTCAACGACCGGTGATATGCCGTGGCGATGCCGTGCTATACAACAACTGTGACAAGGTAGCAGGGATAGATAACGCAGTGAAGCTTTGTCCATATGCAATGGGTGTCTGGGTGATAATGCTCCAACAGTAGATTATAGTGCGCCAGAACATGTGGTTGTTGTCCCCAGATATGTTAATTCATTCGCTACTTCCATTAGTATTTCTTTCTTCTTGTCTCTCCCTTTTTTTTATTCAAGAAAAAAACCTTCGTATTTTTTTTTGTTGATTAAGCGGAATTTGGTTGTTGTGTGGTTAGTGAAAATGTTTCACCAAATCAAATTGGTTGTTGGTGTGATTGCATAATGAGTAGAAATCTGTCCAAACTCTAAGTGGTGGTCAGAAGTAGATAGTTGCTTGTCTCGGTGCTTTGGCAGAAGTTTCGATGAGCTTAGAACATTTCTAGATAAACTGACCAGGTGATATAGGAATTGTTATATTCTCACCATGACTTAGAATAATGCCAATTGGGTCGAGCCTGTGTTACCATATGGGTGTACTTTTGGTGCTTGTAATTGAATATTCTAATCATAATAGGAATTGTGTCAGCGTTAGATACATTTGGTGCAAGGCCATAACATAAGTCTTTTTTGTCTGTTTTATGGTCTATATCAATGAAAATTTGTAACACCCTTAAATCAATGTATCGAAGGATTAATTTTTGTAGATTGATCCAAGACTGTACCAAATTTTCACAGTGAATAGCATCTAATTATGCGAGTCTAAATCTTAAATTTTCGCTAACCCGACATCATGTATGGAATTGAATCTTGTCATAATGATAATTGTGCATGTATTATATGGATAGTTTTGGTGTAAGACTTGCACTTTTTTATAAATTGTTTGTAATTTTTTTAGGTCGGGGTTATCAAGGCTGTTAGATGTTAACCATTTTACAATATGTATAAGGTTATTCGATTAGGTTTTGATGAATGACAAACATTGAAGTTGAGGTTAAGCATTGAAAGCAAGCAAACGATGACAAGAAAACGAAGTCCACAATATTAAAAAAGGCTTAGTGTCTTAAAAAGTTAAAATTTAGGTATTTATCTTGTCAAGAACCAAACTTATTATCTCTCTCACACACACACTAGAAAATGTTTTTAAGAAAAGGTTTTACGAATATCTTGAAAGGATTTGTTTAAGAACAAGAGGTTTTGTCAAAACGTTAATCGTAGAATAGCCGTATATGTTTTATAATTTGTTTTATGGTAAAACAAAGATAAGATTTCATTATCTATGTTTTGGAGTTATGTTCTGCATGTTAAAAATGTTTTAAGGTGTTTTAGAACAAAAAGAAACGTTTTTGAAGAGTTTCTGTAGCACGCATAGGCGTTGGTTTAAAACTTAGTGCATGCTGTCAAACTTGACCTTTGTGCACTTAAGTGGTGATAACTTGAGCTACAAAAGTCCAAACTAGTAAGTTCTTGTTGCACTAAAAAGCTAACGTCCGGGGCTTCATATTGATATGCAATAGTCCATAGTTGACAGCGTCATGGGTATTGATACCCACCTTAGAGTATCGATACTTAGAGCAAAAAATTCAAATTTTGGCTCAACGGACATATGAGTATTGATACCAGAAGTGAGTATCGATACCCAAGCGTTAAAAATGCCCATAACGGCTGATTTTAACAAAATGGCTCCATCCCACTTACTCCCCAACGTCTCTAAGGTTTGGGAAGTTTATAAATAGATGCTTTAAAGCCTTATTTCATACACACCATTATTTCCAAGTGTTCTTGTGCATATACTTCAATTTCTACATAATTTCAAAGTAATTTTTGCACATATTTGAGAGATAACCAAAGATTGGTTCATAGAGCTTAAATTGTATTCATCTACTCTACTTTGAGATTCTTTCTCTACACAAATTCTTGTATTTTATCCTTGAGTGATCTTATAGTGTGATTCTCTAAGGTGGTGACCGTTGATAAACACTATAGTAGGTGAGATAAACCCTTAAGGGAAATCTTGAAGTTGGGATTACTTCAAGTGAAGTGAGTTATCTTGTGATACCGTGAGGTGTTCGATTCAAGCTCTTCTTGTAAAGGTTTGTCAAGCACCTTGAAGCTTGGTGGTTTAGTGGAACTTCTCAATTATGATTGAGAAAGAGTGGACCTAGACAAGAGTTGCGCCGAACCACTATAAATCTTGTTATCGTATTTCTATCTTTTATCTTTTACAATTCCGTTATTTATTTTTACAAGTACTCTTGGAAAGTAAAAGCTCCTTATAAGTACTTAAGAAGTGGCTTAAGTCCTTGGAAAAATACTAGTACAAGCTTTTGAGTTATTTATATTCAAAATAATTTACGTTTCCGCGAAAATTTATCATTGTTGTATAGATACTCAATTCACTCCCCTCTCAAGTATCCGTGCTTATCAACTAACAATTGGCATCAGAGCTTAACTCTCTGAAAAGGTTAACAGTTTGAGAGTGTAGATCATGGATGTGCCAAGCATGAGTTACAACTACAACATCTATATAAGCGAAGGACATTCAACCTTTCGTCCACCTCTTTTCAATGGTACTAACTATTCCTATTGGAAAAATAAAATGAGGATTTGGATTCGTGCGATAGACATAAGAATTTGGAAAGTTGTCGAACAAGGCAACCATGTTCCATTGAAGAAGAGCATAACTAAAGTTGGAGAGGTCTCAACCAAAATCGAAATTCCAGAACTCGAGAGTGAGTTTAATGATGATGATTGGAAGAAAATGTCACTCAACAAAGCCATCAACTTCATTTATTGTGCACTCAATGAAAATGACTACATAAAGATCTCTACTTGCAAAACCGCAAAAGAGATATGAGACAAGCTAGAAGTCACATACGAAGGAACGGATCATGTGAAAGAATAAAAAATAAATAGTTTGGTTCATGAATATGAGACGTTCAAGATGAAAGAAGAAGAAAAGATTGAAGAAGCCCTTAAAAGATTTTCAAAAATCTTTAATAGGTTGGACATGCTTAGAAAGAAATATCGCGAGCGTGATATCATTATCAAATTACTTCGAAGCTTAACTCCCAAGTGGAATTCAAAAGTAAGTGCAATTCAAGAAGGAGTTCATTATCAAACTCAAAATCTTACATTTGATCAACTTAGAGGAAATCTTCTCACATATGAGATGACTATCCTTGATCCCCAAGGAGGAGAAACCAAGAAGAAAAGTCTAGCACTTAAAGCTTCCTCTTATAAAGAAGAAGAAGACGATGACGAAGAAGAAAATGATGATGAAAAATCCGAAGATCAAATTGAAGGATTTGAATTCATATTAAGGGAATTTAATAAGTTTGCACAAAGAAAGATCAAGAATTTAAAGAACAAGAGCAAACCACCAAAGTGCTACGAATGCGGCGAATTTGGGCATATCAAACCAAATTGCCAAAAGAATCAAAAGGAAAAGAAATAGAAGAAGAAACATAAAGCATATGTTTAATGGGAAAACGAAGATGATTCCTCCACCTCCTCCGATGAAGGCGAAAACGCCAACATTTGTCTCATGGCAAACGAAGTTGAGGTAACTGATTCTGACTTTTCTCAAAATGAATTACAAGAAATATATGATAAATTATTAGATGAATTTGTTAAGGCTTCAAATGAAAATGAAGATTTAAAGAAAATGAATGAGAATCTTCAAAAAGAAAATGAAGATTTGAAAGTTCAAAACAAAACATTTGTAAAAGCCAAAGCAACTTCTAATAATGCATTATGTGAGTCTTGTAAATTACATATTCATGAAATAGATAGATTAAAATTTAGTTTGGCTAAGTTTAACGAATTATCAAAGAACTTAGATAAAATCTTAAGTAATCAAAAGCATCTTAATGATAGGGAATGTGTTGGCTATGATGTGAACAAAGCTAGCACTGCTAAAAATGAACATAAAAAGGTTAGGAAATCCATTAGGCAACCACAAGCTCAAAATCATGTTAGTAATTTTAACAGAAACAAGAATAAATGGCAACCTTCTAAACATGCATCATTTAGAAATAACGACTATAATGCATATAGACAACCAATTAGGCAACCATATAGAAAATTGCCTAGGATGCATAATCCTCATGTTACATGTCATTATTGTAATAAAATAGGACATATTGCACCTGTTTGTTTTACAAAGATTAGGCATATGAATTATCATAGCCAAAACATGAGATTAGATGGAATTGACTTTCATGGGGAAACATGAATGTGGTTCTTAATGGACCAACCTGTGAGATTCCTGATGTGTGGTGTGGATTGATGCCGTACTCAATGATTCATCGAAAAGCAGTATTTTTCCCTTAGCCCCCAAAAGATGTAACAATTACAAACGGAGGAAATTAAATGCTTAATTATGGATGATGTGGCTGAGAATCATGGGTATGGAAGTGACACGCAGCGGGCATGACCGACCCGCGGGTCGAGAATAGTTAAAGGCCCCCGAGGGATGCAAAGGAAGGCCCAAATGGGGGCATTTGATGTGCTAGCGTGCTTAATAGGCACATGTGTTGTTTGTATGGGCCTCCTGCAACCTGAAAAATTTTTTCTATTCAACATTTTTCCAATCCTATACCCTAACCCTTGCAAGACCCCAACAATTATAATTTCACGTCTCAAAATTATAACTCCCATTTTCATTACGTAAAAATTAATTTTACTTCAAAATTAATTTTAATTCACTACATCGTAAGTCACTTTCATTATAATAATTTTGACTTTAAAATTAATGTCCCTGTGATCAAAGTAACAAATCATTTTCAATAAAATTATTATAACTTTTCAAAATTCAAACTAACCTTGAAATTTAGGTAGACTTTAAGATAATCATAATTCATTTTCATTAAAATTAATTTGAGTTTAAAATTCGGTTGACTTTTCAGTAAAAGTAACTTGACTGCTAAATTAGGTCGACTTCAAAAGTAGGTTGACTTTTGAAATTTATGATTTTTTGTTTATTAAAATTATTATGATGTTCAAATTCGGTTGACTTTTGATAATTGTAACACATCATCTGTGTTAAAAGTAATTTGATTTTGAAATTGGGTTGACTTCTCGTATTTGTAACATTAGTTTGACCTTCCTTATAAGTCATTTTCATTAAGATTAATTTGACGTTGACGTTAGGTTGACCTTCCATATACATAAGTCGTTATCAATAAAATTATCTTGTCTTTCAAACAAGATTGACCTTTCATAATTATAAGTCATTTTCATCAAAGTTAATTTGACATTGACATTAGGTTCACTTTTCATATTTATAACTCATTTTCATTAAAATTACATTGTCTTTGAAACTAGGTTAGGTTGATTTTTCATAATTATAAGTCGTTTTCATTAAAATTAATTTGACTTTGACATTAGATTAACCTTTCACATACATAAGTCATTATCATTAAAATTATCTTGTCTTTGAAACTAGGTTAGGTTGACTTTTCATAATTGTAAGTCATTTTCATTAAAATTAATTTGACTTTGACATTAGGTTGACCTTTCACATACATAAGTCATTATGATTAAAATTACCTTGTCTTTGAAACTAGGTTGATTTTTCATAAGTATGAGTCATTTTGATCAAAGTTAATTTGACCTTGACATTAGGTTCACTTTTCATATTTATAACACATTTTCAATACAAATAACATTGTCTTTAAGGCTAGGTTAGGTTGACTTTTCATAATTGTAAGTCATCTTCGTTAAAATTAATTTGACTTTCAACTTAGATTGACTTTTCATACACATAATTCATTGTCATTAAAATACCTTGTCCGTCCTTGAAAGTAGGTTGACTTTTCATAATTATGAGTTAATTTCATCGAAGTTAATTTGACCTTGACATTAAGTTCACTTTTGTTATTTATAACTCATTTTCAATATAAATAAAATTGTATTTGAAACCAGGTTAGGTTGACTTTTGATAAGTATGAGTCATTTTCATCAAAGTTAATTTGACCTTCACATTAGGTTCATCTTTGTTATTTATAACTCATTTTTAATATAAATAAGATTGTCTTAGGTTAGGTTGACTTTTGATAATTATGAATCATATTCATTAAAATTATTTTGACTTTCACGTGAGGTTGACTTTTCATGTGCATAACTCATTGTCATTAAAATTACGTTGTCAATTGAAACTAGGGTAGGTTGACCTTTCACAATAATAAGTCATTTTCATTAAAATGAATTTGACTTTCACGTTAGGTTGACTTTTCATATTCATACCTCATTTTCATTAAAATTTTATCTGAATAAGTTTGGTGTCGCAGTCAACACATTTCATCGTGCTTTTACGAAGATCAACCGTAAACCCTAAGTCCAAATTGAAATGTGTGTATCAAGTGAAAAAGGCAAGTGACATTCACATTGGGGAAGAGAAAAATTCACGGAAGTCAAAGGAGTAGTCAAACTTACGGAAGTCAAAAGAATAGTCACTCTTCCTTTGATGTCCCTAAGTATGACTCATCCTTTGACTTCCCTAAGTTTGACTCTTCCTTTGACTTCCATAAGTTTTTGTCTTCCGTAATATGAATGTGAGTTGCTTCTACTCGCTTGACACACACATTCCAATTTCGAAATATGTTTTCATCTTCTAGATTGTTCATGTCCCATCTTAATTCCAACCCACTCTTCCTTTGACTTCCCTAAGTTTTACCAATCGTTTGACTTCGGTAAGTTTTTCTATTCCCTAATATGAACGTTACTTCGACTCGTGTGATGCACAAATTTGGGTCTAGGGTTCGGAAGTTAGGGTTTAGGGTTTATGGGTGATCTTTCTAAAAGCACGCTGAAATACGTTGACTACTGTACCAAACTTATTTGGATGAACATTTTCAAATTGAGTTTGGCTTCAAACGCACATTTGGTGGAAGCAAGCTACAATGTCAAACTACAAAGTCAACTTAAAGAAGCTCAAAATGAGTTAAAAATATGCAAGGTCAACATAAATTGTAAGTCAAAATAATGCTAATGAAAATGAGTTAGAAAATAGGAAAAGTCAACGCAATTTTGAAAGGTCAAAATAATTGTTGAAGGTCAAAATAATTTAAATGAAAATTGAGTTATAAATTTTGAAGTCAAAGTAATTTTTAAGAATTGAAAATGAGTTATATTAATGAAAAAAAAGTGAAGTTTTCATTGTTGGGATGTGGCAGCCAGGATTAGGGTGAAGAGTTGGAAAAATGTTGAATGTAGAGATGATTACGGAGAGTGGTATCCAGTGAAGGGTTGACGTGACAACATAGCAGGGGGCGCAGTTGGATGCGACGGCATCAATAAGTGGTGGAAATGTGTTGGGAAAGTAAAAAGTCACACTTTCCAAAACATTGCCACAGTGAAGGAGGTTGCTTCCTCAAGAAGCCTTGAGAATATGATGAGGGGTGAGATCTTTTACATGCCATGTTATCTTTCCAAAACATTTCCATTTACCATTTAATATTAAATTTAGATGTGGTGAAATTTAAAAAGGAGAGGCTTCAAAAAAACGTTTGATCGGGTTAGAGAAAGGACAAAACAGGGGGCTTCTTTTGCAAGTGAACACTTGGGTCACGTGAGGCCCACTGGATATATGTGAGGGTTGCATAAATAGGGAATTGTTGTGGGTAATTATATTTTGCTCCTTTTTGCTCCTTCTCTACACACAAAAGCAAAAGACACACTCTTGTCGTCGACGATGGTGGAGTGTTATGTAGTGTTCGCCGGTTGAAATCCAGGGATCTATGCCTCGTCGCCGGCAGCGACGCGCGAAGTGGTTGGCTTCAATGGCGCTATCTATCAACGATACCCAACATGGGAGACAGGTGTTGACGCTTGGAATGCTTACCATGGCCATGAACCCGATGCTGCTGCTGATCACGACGGGAACAACGCCGGTGAAGTTGGAAATGAAGAAACCGCGCATGCTGGGAACGAGATCGGCTTGGGCGTTGAAGAACCTGCAGAGGAGGCCGTGAACAGGGAGGCTGAGGTGGCGCGTGCATCCTCCTCATCCCATTCGCGTGGGGGCACAGACACAGAAGTGAATGGTCCCGGCGGTGATGGTAAAAAACATTCTTTGCCTTGCTTCTTATTGTATGCATCTCCATCATTCATTATTAGTTCGTTTGGATCTTGACCGTGCGCTCCTTGTTAACAGTGGGTGAGCTGCCTCGCGTAATGGGGGCCATCGAGGCGCTGGAAGGCCGGGTGTCGCAGCTCGAGGTAGACAAGTGGGAACTCCTGCTTCAGTTGGCCGAGACGGTCCAGCAGATGGCAATGCTGATGGCTCCCAAGGAACCCATGAAATGATGCTGGATGTAATGCTGCTGCTAGGGTTTGGTGTGCTACTGTTAGGGTTTAGTGTGACGTGACAGGCCTGTTATTAGCGTCTACGTCTTTATGTTTCTAGTTTATGGTTAGGTTTTGTGTCACTTTGTGGTTGCTTAGTACTTTAGCCGCAACCGATACTCAGTGCATGTAAGGATGGTGTTAAGCCAAGAGTGTGTTAAGCACGACGCTTTTGTTAATGAAATTTACGTTTTCGCCGCCCAATTCCGCCCTATTCGCCGCCGTTGGATTAAATTTGCGACTTGAAACGTTTTTTTTTTTTTTGCATGCAATTTGAAACGGTTCCAGCAGACTGTTTCCTTAGCTTATTGTATATATTCTGCCCACTTTTGGGGTCCATAAGTGGTAGAGGCCCAAAAAAAAAATTAACCAAGCACCCAGTAATAGTAATGGACCATGGGTTAGGCCCAAAGTCATTATTTTGGTCTATGGGCTGCCATGGGTGATTATTTTACTTGGTTTTCTGGACGCCCAATTCTGTGAAGGCAACGAAGAATTAGGACCAAATCCAAAAAAAAAAGGGCCATGGCACCACGATTAGGCCCAAAGTACATAATGTTGCTGATCCAAATATGATAATAATAACAATAATGTTAATAATAAGAATGACAGTAATAATTACAATATTAATTACGATAATATAAAATAATGCTAACATTAATAAGAATGATAATATAAACCAAATATGATAATAATAACAATAATATTAATAATGATAATAACCGAAGTAATAATAATAATAAGGGATGACAGTAATAATACACTTTTCATTAAAACAATTTTAATGATGAATTTCGAATGATTTTGGGTTCTGATGATGGGGACCAGATGCATGCTCTTTTCTCCCATATGGATCCAGAAAGGCAACCCCAACCAGTCGTCATGTTGGGAAGATCATCTGTTGATTGCCTTCGTCCACCTCGCGCCACGTCATCTGGTGGCCACTGTCCAAGTCGTGCCTGTATCGATTCATCGAGTAGCGGGGGTGATCACCAAAGGGGCCCAACCCATACACAACGTGCTAGTGATTTCAATGAGTTTGCAGCGGAAGGGAGGGGCCGACGGAAGGGGATAACAGCTCTGGGGTGGTTGAGAGTCAACAACAATTCGGGCCGAGTGGGTCTAGCATAGTCCACCATACAACCTACGGAATACTCAAGAGAAGAAAAAGCCGAGCAAGTGGAGCCCATCTCCTATCTAGCGATCAATGAAGGATGTAGTGAACAAAAGAAAATAGTACCTTTGTTGCTTTACTTTGTATTCTCAGTATGTTCCATGTTTTTTTTCATTTGTTATTTAGTTTGTATTTCTAGAATGTTAGAGTTTTTTCATATTTATTTTAATGCAAGTAGAATAATGTTCTGTATTTTTCTCATTTGTTGTTTATTATGTATTGCTAGAATAATTAAAACACATGATTAGAATAATTAATTAAAATGCTTAGAATTAAAATACATAATTAAACTACTTAGAATCATACAACCGCATACATAATTAAAATACATAACTTGCTAACTCATGCATTGTCTGCACTGGGCCCTGCTAGTTGAGGGCATCGACTACGACTATGCCCGAGCCTCCCGCATAGAGAACACTTCCTCGGTCCACACACTTGTCTGTCCATCTAATTCAAGTACCTTGTTAACTTTGGACGACCCTTTCCCATGCGCCTCAATTTAATATTCGCAACAAACTTGTCTCCTTGATATGGAGGCCTTGTCGATGGGTTTCCCATGGGCACAAACTCATATTTGTAAACCTTGAGAAGTTCCGACAACCTCCAAACTTCATGCACATAAACTTGCCAATCAAGGCACTAATTCGCACAACAAGCAAAAACATGGGTACACAGAAGACGATCGATCTGGAATTGGCCACAACCGCATGTGCGCCTAGCAAGGTCAACAACATAGATCTGACCACCTTGCACTTCTGTAACCTCAAAGACTTCATTGCGTCTATCAAATCGAGTTACCATTATGTGGCGTGACCGTCGCTGGTTTACTTCCAACCGCTTAGTGGCATAGTCCGAGAAGATCAATCCAGCATGTAATCGTTGCCGAACCCCAGTGGACTTTCGATTGAACAACTCATTCAATCGATAAAATGTTGCTCGCACAATCGCCGTCACCAGAAAGTGACGTATCCCCTTCAGCACATAATTTATGCACTCCACTAGGTTCGTTGTCATATGACCCCACCGTCGGCCCTCGTCAAATGCAAGAGGCTTAATCCCATTGCACCAACCAACATAGGCATCGCCTTTGGCAGCAAGCAGGTCGTAGTTTTCTTTGTACTCTTCCATGGTCTTCGTAGTTTTCTCTAACAATCATATGCAGAATGTGAGAATACGTACCCATTTTAACAACTAGGTGAGCAAACGGCGCGACAAACTTGCGAGTGAAGTTGCATCGTATATGCTTGATGTAAAACATGTGCCAAGCTCTTGGTGGTTCCCATGCACCGTTGCTTCGCCTAACCGCAGCCTTGATAGACTCGTGACGGTCGGAAATCAGACAGACACCATCTCTCCTAACTACATGCTCCCGTAAGTTGATCAGGAAAAATTCCCACGCAGAGCTTGTCTCCCCCTCGACGATCGCGAATGCAATTGGAACAATATTCTGGTTGCCATCTTGCGCAACTGCAACCAAGAGCACCCCTTTGTACTTTCCATACAGATGTGTACCATCCACTTGAACTAAAGACTTACAATGACGAAACGCTCGAACGCATGGGTAAAAACTCCAAAAGATTCGATGAAAGACCCTGACCCCTGATGCGTGTGCATCATTCATTATTTTAGGCACTAATTTCTTGTGAATTTAATAGATAATTAACATAAAACTCAATGAAAAATGTCAACTTCATAATCAATTAGATAATTAAGTATTTGTTAAATCATATGCAGGAAATTGAAGAAAACAGAGAAAGAAACAGAGGAAGAAGAAGAAAATAGAGAAACAGTGTTTGGAAAGCATTGAACCACGCCAAGACCGCGCCTTAACCAAGTAAGGGCGTGAGCTTAGCATGGCCAAGCATCAGGACCGTGCCTTAACCAAGTAAGGGCGTGAGCTTGGCATGGCCAAGCACCAGGACTGCGCCTTAACCAAGTAAGGGTATGGATCCAGCGCCACAAACAAGGCTCCTGACCGCGCCACCACCAAGTAGAGGCGTGGAGAAAGCGTGACAAGCACTCCTGATTTGCAAGCCCAACACCACGCCAAACTCAAGTAACAACTTGGTTTAGGCGTGGTTTAGTCAGATACCCTAAGGCCCATGATTTGCAAGTATGTTTCAATCAGTAATGTAATTTTAGGGTTAGTGATTAGTATAAATAGGTTAGTTTAGGAGAGCAGAGGGACACTTCCACACATTCTCCTCACTTCCATAATTTAGGTTTAATCACAGATCTCTATTTCTCTCCTTTCTCTGTTTCGTTCTCTGTCAGTGATTAGAACTAGGATTTCAATGTCTTCTCTTTTCTTCTTCACGTCAGTGGCATCCTTCATCATCATGAGTAACTAATCCTCCATCAAGCTCAGGAATGGGAGCTCTGTCCATTCCAAGCACAGAGATCTAATGCAATTTCAAGTTTTCTTTACTGCAAGCATCTCAATTTAAAGTTCAATTCCTCATTCTTCAAGTTCATGAACATGTTCTAACCGAGAGGTAATCATTGTTCTAGCTTTCAGTTATTTTGTTTGAGAAAACTAATAATTGATTGTGATTAGGAACTGTTCTTCATGATTAATCAGTGAATTAGAGATAATAAGTTGATTAATTGTGCAATTACTTATGTGAATTGAATTAGGGTTAATTAGATTAGAGATAATTAATTAATTCCTTTTGTGATTTACATAATTGAATCAGATCTGTTATTCACCTCTTTTCCTATTTGATTAATTAAGAGATTAATAATTAATTAGGATTAGAGAAACTAAATCACTAAGAGATTAGAGTTTAGTTAATTAGGGTTCTTTGTGATTTGTTGATTGCTTGCATGTGAAATAACTTGATTATTTGCATTAGGGTTGTGTTTGGGTGAACATCTCTTGTTCCTTAGCTTGTTTTTCATTATTATTCATTAATTCTAAATTAATTGCTTGCTGACCAAGTTTGTTAATTATTGATTTTGTTAGGTTTTAATTGATTTTACATGATTTTTAGTGATTAGATATGATTAGGATAATAGTAGATTTGATTTTGATTTGTTTTGATTTAATTATTATTAATTAGGGTTAGATTTAGATTACTTGATCTCTCTTGATTTTTAATTGGTCTAATTAGATAATTAATTGATTGTTATTGATTAGTCTATTTAATCTCCGTGGGAACGATAACTCTACTCACTCTTTATTACTTGATACGATCCGGTGCACTTGCCGATGGAAGTCTGAGATTCCGTAAGGATTTCGGACATCAACCCCCTCCATCAGCTCGTTTCCATTGTAAGCTGGCAAAGTCTCCATGTGAACAGCAGACCCTGGCATCTTGGCACACAAACCCGTGACCCAAATTGGTAAAGCCTCGTATGACTTTTCCTAGCTTTCGAATATCTTCTCAATGCACTTTTGCTGGCCCAACCATGCCTTGCGGTAACTGATAATGTAGTTGAACTTGGCTTGAATTTGGGCAATCACAGTTTTCACCTTCAGTGAAGGGTCGCTTTCAACTAGCAGCCTAATCACATCTGCTACCGTGTCGGAGTCAAGCTTCGAGTGATATTGTGAAATAGTACCTATCACACAGGTATGCCGACCATTGTACCTTCGAATTACCCAGCATGATCTGTTTTGAATCAAGCTTGTTCGAATAAGCCAATCGCACCCATTTCCATACAGCTTGCATTTTGCATAAAATGTCTGCGGCTCAGATTCCCACACCATGTAGTCAACTCCTCTATCAATAGTGTATTTCCTAACCGCAGAAACAACTGCCTTTCTGGAAACGTATTCCATTCCAATCATGAACTCACCATCTTCGGGAGCAACAACGGCTACAACAATTTTTGAAAGATAGTGCGCGTTAGTAACAATGTGTTAATTAATTTCCCATTTATGAACTATATAAAATAGAATGTTGACAAAGTGAGCATACCTATGTGTGCATATTCATGAAACTTAGGTCCACTCATGGCTTCAAGGTCCAATTTACGCATATAGGAAGGGACGCCAAAAGGATGCTGGCTTGCAAGTGGGTTTCTCCATTTTGCACCGCCGCATCTACTGCCTCGTCGTCGCCTTCCTCTTCTTCTTCCGGGACTTCGTAGTTCGCCTCGAAGTCGTTCTCACTCCCACTGTCCAGTTCTTCTAACACTGTTTGTCTCTCCACGTCTGAATAAGAAACATCCTCAGCGGCGTCTGCAACCACTGGCTCAAACTCAACGTACAACTCAATGGACGGCACGTGTGCTTGGTTATGGTGATAACACTGAAACATCTGTCGCATGCTTACTTCATTCACAATGGGCATTGTGTCGAACTAGACATATCCCCCAAATATATGCACCGGTATCCGATACAGGACGTTTTGCACTCTCTTCAAGGTGTGGGCTTCTATGCTTTGGCATAGACCGGATTTAAGCTCATCGAATGTCATGGTGCTCGGCACATGATAGCAAAATGGAAACGGACACCTAAAACTCACACCCTCACTTGAGTCTCGTATAACCTCTCCATTATAATACACTACCAAATTTGCATGTTCATCCATTGCACCAAAAAAACACTCATGTATCTTTTGAGTTCTAGAGATTTTACAACACAAGAAACACAACTAAAGCAACACAATGAACAACTCTACAGGATCCGGCCACTTATATTTATAGGCGCATACAGCACGCAACATGCTGGAAGCATGCTGCCCCAGGGTCAACACGCTGGAAGCATGTTGGGCTTTGCTCTACACGCTGGATGCATGTTGTACTTGGTGCAACACGCTGGATGCATGTTGTTGCTTTTGCCCCATGCCCTCATGCAATTCTTCACATGCACCGTAAATCACCTTATATCTCCATTTTGAAGTATTACTTACATTTCCAATCCATATTAAACCAAATTAGCCTTAATAGAATGATAAATTTAAAAAAAAAAACTCTTTGATTAACTCTTAATAGAATGATAAACTGAGAAATGTATGCATTATTAACCGTACGACAAATTGAAAATCATGTGAAAAATTAATGTAATAAATACGTGTTTTTCTGTAAATTGTTGACAAATGTCCTTATAATTAATTATTAATTTTAACAAATTTTATTATCTATAAATAAGTCATATATTTAGTACAATTTATTTTTTAATAATTAATTAATAATATTTAAAAATGTTGTTTTGAAAATATAGTGCTGAATTGCTGGCTAAAAGTATTAAACTACTAAAATACTAATTAAACATAATAATTAATATAAATTAAAATGGCCAGACCCTAGACACAAAAAATTCAAATTGCTAGTCTTAAGTTTTTATTAATTATTATTATTATTAATTTTTTTATATATACAAACTTACAGACCCGGAGGAATATCTTCGTTAGAAAAATTATTGGGAGTCCTTATTAGGTAGCCAATTAAGGAACAAAGGGAAAGTGGGTTGGTTTCATTTTCTTGGGTGGGCTTCTGTTATTATGGGTTTGTTGGTTCCTTATAGGCTACATAGTGTGCGCTCCGTAGCATATTTGTTGTCGTTAATCGAAAAGAACACTAAAAAAAATCTGGTAAATAGCGACGACTTATTATTTAACCGCCGCTAAATGGATAATGTAGGCAATTTCTACGACGGTTTATCGCGTTTAGCGGTGGTTGATGCTGAAATCGCTGCGAAACGAATAAATGACACGAATATAGCGGCGGCACTGCCACAAAATATATTTTTGTTTATTTAACATATTTTTAACTTAGATTTCAATTTAATTAAAATCCATAATAAAGGAAATTTTAAATGATAAAAGCTATTTCACATCACTCAAATATAATTAATTAAAAAATAATAACTTCAATTTTTACTGTTATCAGAATATTTTTTATAAATAATATATAAAATATAAACCACAATTTAATAAGTTATCTAATAAAAATATCAATAATTTAATTTAATCATTTAAACTAATGCACAACTTGCGTATTACACAAACTTCTATCTATATAATTAGTTACACTATATGTATCGAATGTTGGGTTGACTTGGTAGAGTGGAAGACTTACCGAAGGAGCTTAGACTACCCATTTGTCCCTGATTCGAATTTCTCCCAAAGAACTTTTAGAGTTAATTACAAAAAAAGGAAGCTTCCTAGTGATACAGCAGCATCGCTGGTGCACGATGGAGGAGTACGATTTACGAGTCTGAATTGCTGATTTATAACCGGTTAACCTACTTGTTTTAAATGGCGCCGGTTCTTAAACTACGACAACATACATCGTCGTCGTATTTCATGTTTTGCGGTCGTTGTTTCAGCGATTAAAAAATCGCTGCAAAATCGCTTAAGAATGACATTATAAGCAACGATTTATTAACCACAAAATCTTCACAAAACAATAAAAAATCACCACTAAGTCGCCATGGTGTAAGTTCCGAAATTCAAACCTTCATTTTTAATATGAAACACATTTTTTCTCCATGTTTCAAATTTTCGCTCAATTATTAGATGTCAATTCTTTTAAAAAGCATGAAAAATAGCATCTCACATTCTCACTACCTCAAAGCTACAAACAATATCAAGCGGAATTTAGTATAAAATATCACCCAAGATGTTGATATTTTCTTGTTTGGTCGTAAGTGTCCAATGTCCAAAACATTATAGTCTCTCGACCACAACGAGAAAGGACAAATTACCTAAATAAGTCACATGGGTGAAAATATTACATAGATATTCTATTTGAAATCTAATAATATTTTTGTCCTATTTTAAATTAATATAAATTATTGTAAAGCGCAATAATTCAAATTTTAAGGAAAATCACTCCCTGGCAACGATTTAATAGCTGATGGATACTTTTATCTAAATCTTTCATTTTTGTAATGTAACATAGAACCATATATTCTAATATTTTAAATCATTAATTTTAATTAATTTTAATATTTCCTTTTCTTCTACAATGTTATTATTGTTGTTATCTCCTTCTGTTGGAATTTTTTGGGTTTCTAAACCTAAAACCATTCATATTAAATACTTAAAAAAAAATACCTAATGCCAGAGCTGGTTGGGGAGGTCCAAACAGCCTTTATGGGGGGAGAAAGATTCAGGACAGACACTAATTGCATGTGAAACGGTCAGTTGGCTGAAGAAGAAGAGGAGAAAGGCGTTCTTAGTCAAGCTTGATTTTCAAAAGGCGTACGATAGAATAAGTTGGGGCTTTGTGGATGAAATCCTTCGAAAAATGGGATTCAAAGAACGCTGGAGAAAGTGGATCAGTATGTGCCTTAGGGCAACCATGTCCATTCTTATTAATGGCGTGCCTACGAAACCGTTCACGCTTCAGAGAGGTCTGAGGCAAGGGGACCCAATGTCCCCTTTCTTGTTTGTAATGGTGGGTGAGGTACTACATGGGCTGCTGACCAGACTGACTGATAATGGGCTCCTCCAACCTTTGGTAATAGGTGAGGATAAGGTGGGTTTATCGCATTTACAGTTCGCGGACAATACGATATTGTTCTGCCCTTGTGATGGAGACACAATATGGAACTATAGAAGAATCTTGGCAAGATTTGAGGTGATATCTGGTCTGAAAATAAACTTCAGCAAATCGGCAATCATTGGGGTTAATGTTAGTGAAGAGGAGGCGGATTCGGCGTGCAGAATATTGAAAAGTGGAAGAGCCAAACTGCCTATCAAGTATCTGGGAATACCGTTGGGTGCAAATCCCAAAAAAGTTGAGACGTGAAGACCAGTTATTCAAAAGATTGAGGAGAGGCTTAGTGGATGGAAAGGCAAGCTTCTGACAAAAGCGGGTAAACTCATTCTAATTAAATCTGTCCTTAATAGTTTCCCTATATATTATCTGAGCTTGTTTAGAATACCTAGAGCTGTAGCTAAGAAGATTGTATCATTGCAAAGAAGATTTTTTTGGGGGAAAGGGGATGGTAGTAGGGAAATGCCATGTATCTAATGGGAGATTTTACAAAAGCCTAAAAAATTAGGAGGATTAGGGGTGGGAGATGTAGAATTGAAGAACCTTGCAATGCTATTTAAATGGTGGTGGAGGTATGACAAGGATGAGTGTCCATTGTGGAGAAGGGTGGTAAAATCTTGTAATAACTTGAAAGGTAGCAGGATGATGGAGAATGAGTGTAGGGAGATAAAAGCAGAGGAGGTTTGGAGGGATATAATGAGGGTGGGAACAAAGAATAAAGAATTAGTTCAATTATTCAAAACAGGGGCGGAGTTAGTGGTGGGTGATGGGGTGTAGTGAGATTCTGGCATGACAATTCGTTGAAAGAAGGTGTCTTAAAAATCAAGTTCCCAAGCCTGTACATGCTATCTAATGAAAAACAAACACAATCAGGGAGTGTGGGTTCTGGAATGGCATGAATTGGGTATGGAGTTTAACATGGAGGAGGAGCTTGTGGGAATGAGAGGAGGAAAAACTGAAGGAGATGCTGGAAATCATAAGTATTATAGGTGTAAGGAGAGGAGTGGAGGACAGATCGGTGTGGAAGCATGGGGAAAATGAGCAATACTCTGTTAAATCTTTCCTGCAGATGATATTCAAAGAGAAGGAGGATCAGCCAGAGCCCAACATGTATAATTTTACCAAAACTTTGTGGAGGGGCCTTGTGCCTCCAAAACCTGGTTCGTCATTTTGGGAAAACTTAACACGAGATAAGTTGGCTAGATGTGGCATCCTTGATGATGATAATGCAGGGTGTGTCTTGTGTAAGAAAGCAAGGGAGACTGTGCATCACTTGTTCTTTGTCTGTGAATTCGCTTGGGTGTTGTGGTGTCACTGCTTGAAAGCATGGAACCTGTGTTGGACATGGCCAGGTTGCGAGAGGGACCGTTTTGAAGCATGGATGCAGAGCAAGATCTGCCGAGGCTCGAAAGAGGAGTGGCGGATTGCATTCTTCTCAATTGTGTGGGAGATATGGTGTGCAAGAAACAACACAATCTTCAAAGGAGTGAGTACAAATACTGAAGAGGCACTGAACAACATACTCATAAGAAATAAAGCATGGGAGGATGAACTAAAAATTAGGAGCGCTCTCTACAAATCCCAAAATTAATCTTTATGGTGGAACGAGATTAAGATGATGCAGTGCAAGAGCTAATGTGGAATGCTAATTGATTGATGATGGTTTCTGAGTGTTGTGATTGCTGTTGATTTAGCGTCATTGTGTTGTTGTTTGATGCCAGTTGTTGTGGTCGAGTTGTATATTACAATTTGCTATTTTGTGTTATTTTGATGTAAGAGCAGGTTGACTACTAGCTCACTC
>JASCZI010060587.1:15854-31661 GCA_036250425.1 Stylosanthes scabra | reverse complement strand
GGTGGAACCTGTGAGTACTGGAACTGATCAAAATATATATATATATATATATATATATATATATATATATATATAATTCTTTTGAATACATAAGCATGATTCTTCTTTGATCTTTTACAATCATAACCTTATGTATTCTCATAGGGTTGAATGCCAGCTCTCTAATGAACAGGATTACAAGTGACAGCTTAGGTGTATTGAAGACCAAAATCTTAGAGTTCTATTTATATTAGGCTATTAGCTCCCATTAAATTCTGAAAGCCCAATAAAATAGATAGTATTGATTTTATTCTCATTAGGTCTAAACTGATAAATAATTTTGACTTATTCCTTTTGTTATTTAAAAATCACTTTACATAAATCAAAATATAAAATAACTAATATGATTATACTTAATTATATTAATATATATAGCTCACAAAATAAATTAAAAAAATAAAATCTTTTTTTCAACATCATTTTATTTCTTTTACGTTGCTTTCTCTTTTTCATTCCACTTATTTTGCATCGTCACGTTAGCTTCTTCCTTCTACTCCTTCATCTTTTTTTTAAAGCGACGGGGTGGCGTCGTGATCATCTTCGGTTTAAAAGAAATAATAACAAGAAGATGATGAAAAAAATCAAACATCATATAATAATATCTATATATTCCTTTATCATGGCCAAAGTATCTATTAATTATGATATTCAATTAAATAAATGACATAACTTTGTGTCACCTTTAGAGATTTTTGTGCCATTTTTTTAAGGAAGATTTGTATTTTTTTAATTTTTATAACTTTTAATTTTTTTTTTCAAAGACAGTTGTATGTCATTCCATTAAGATAATAAAATGAATACACGAGATGATGCGTTCAACTTGGACAACCAAAAAGTAACAAAGAAGGTGGAAACTCCACATAATCAAAATATCACAATGTAAATTACTAATAGAGAGAACACATAAATGAAAAACAAAATTAAGGAGGATGATATTGGTGGTATTCATGAATTAAACTCATAGTGGATTGAAGAACCAGATCTGGGGTACCAGTGATGCCTTTAAATATTCGAAGATTGTAATATTTCCAAAACTTTCAGAGAATCGTAGCAACCAGACTAACTCGTCTTCTGATTTCAGATGCATCCGAATCTACGAAAGTTTCTTCCTGCTCCACATTAGGATTAGTATTCTTCACCTTTATAGCAGACAAATCAGTCATGGTAGTTGAATTGTATTGTATAACATATGAAAAGGATAAGGAAATAAGGATTCTTTCTCAACCTTATCAGAGCACATCAAAACTCAAAATGACACGTTAAAATCCTAGCAGGACACATCAAAGCACTAGAAGAACCCTATTAAGGCACAAAAGAAACCCTAATAGGGTACAAAAGAAAACTCTAGCAGAGCACTAGAGTAAAAAAAAAAAACCTAACAACATCTTTTATATTATGTTTTATAACTTTTAGTTAGTTAAAAAGTTTTCTGCCCACTTTTTAAATAATTTCTATGCTATTTTCAATAAGTTTCTGTTATTTTTGCTTGTTATAACTTCTAACTGATTAAGAAATTTCTTATGTCACACTCAAAAAAAAATGTATAATTTTTCAAGAAATTTCGATGTCTGCAGCTGCTTTTTTGCGAGAATTGTTAAATTTAGTTTAGAAAAAATTATTCACGTCACGAACAAAATATTTGTACATAAGTATTTATTTAGATAGACTAGTGGGTTTAGAGTTAATCTTTGTGTCACGCTAAATATTGGACCGACACTAACTATTTATCTCCAAGATGTGATTGTGATTGTAATCACTGATGCATTAAAAAAATTTATACCATGGAGGCAAAATATATATCACATAAAAACTAAAAAAAGTTTCTTATTAACATAACAATATATATAATGCCAAGAAAACATAATATTTATTTATTTATAATCAATTTTATTATATTAGTAAGTACTAATGTCAATATATTTTTTATTATATGAAATTAATTTAATAAAAATATATTAAAAATAATGTAAAAGTTGACAAGATAATGTTTATACTGGAGGCAAATATAATTTCACATTGGGGCAATATATATATAAGCATATATAGTTTTCTATAATTTTCACAATGTTACTGAGGGCAAATCATTTGCCCCCGACAACTCATACTATAGATTCGTTCTGACTGTAATCGATAATAATAAATAGCTTATAATTTAAAGTTGTTATAGTTAACTTAATATTTATAATATTTAATAGAGTAATGTTAGGGAGCCAATATTAAGAAGCTTATAGAGAGCCCACAAGTGTAATTAGGAAAATAGTGTGTGTGGTAAAAGAGAAAAGAAAAAAGAAAAAAAAAGCTTATTGACCACCTATTGGCTAACAAATTATGGGCTCCCTAAACTTTCTCTATTTAATATTATATATTTAATTTAATAATAATTTATAGAAAATAAAAATTATAATATATAATTATCCCGACACAAAGAAAAAGTTATAGTTATCCATAGTTATCAAATTATGGCTACAAAAAAAATTATGGCTACAAAATCTTTTTCTAAAAGGAAAATCACGTGTTAGATTTAGATGGATTGAAAAGCTTATTAATGTGATTATGAACTTATGGTTATGTTCATGTAACCGAGCTTTTAAATCAAATAAAATAAAAAAGAAACAAACAGCGTTTTGAAAGCCCCTTGATATTGACCTTCCCCAGTCCCATATTTCTACTGGTTTTGTTTTATTCCATTTCCGACAGTGGACCCCCAAAATTGCATAACAACTTGTATCTTCAAATTTGCCACTTTGCTAGCAATCTCACAAAAGCAAAAGCTACCTCCATCAAACCCTAATTATAGGTAAAATTTCCAATAATATTTATACATCGATATATCATTAATTTTTAATTATTAATCTTAATTTTTATATATATTATATAATATTTTTAATTAAGATCAATTACTAAAAATTAATTAATCATACCGATATATCGATTACTTGAAAGTTTTCATATAGTATAATAATTAATTTATGTAAGTTAGTATTATATAATATTAGTAAAAATAATTACTTTTTATATTGTTATATAAATAACAATTAAAAAATATGTAATTAGGTAATTATATAAAAATGTTTTATATTATGAATGCAATAAAATTAAACATATAAAATAAAGAATAAATATTAAAATAATTAATATTAGTGTACACATAAAATCTACAAACACATCCTAATTTATCATTAAGTAATTCCAAATTGAATACTATGGCTCCTAATAAATTTTCATTATGTAGAAGTCCGTGATGTAATTAATTCTATCATACAAATTGATCATTAAGTCACAAAAAAAAAAACACACAAATTGATCATCACATCACTTTTAATCAAATTTGTAATGTGTATTATAAAAGTAAATTTTAAACAAATAATTATCGAGAATTTTGAAATAATAAAAATTTTTTAAAAAGTAAAATATTTTATCTAATATTTTTAGGAGTGTTGTCTCTAAAATAAAATCAAACAATCACGTTGTTTTGGAAACGCCTTGGAATTAAGCTTCCCATTATTGAATTTGTAATTTGTATATCGGCTATATGGTTTAGTTTGTTTTATTCCAAGAGTGGACCCCCAAATGCCTAACAAGTTGTATCTTCAAATTTGGCAGCATCTCAGAAACGAAAAAAGCCTCCGCCTCCCTATTGCATATATAGTTTTTGAATAAGGCAAATTCACAGGTTAACGTCGTCAATTTCCGTCAATACCGATAAAAGAAAAAATTAGTTGTCATCATAGCATAAGAGTAATAGTTTAGTAAATAATTTCAAAAGAGTGGATTTTGAAAAATAATTTTCTAAACAGTGATAATCAAATAAATTAGATTATTTATAATATAATAATTAATAAATAATAGGAAAACATTAAACAAACATATCGTAAAAATATTTTATTTAACTTAACATTCACAATTATAAAATTATATTAAAAAATATGTATTAAAATATAAAATACGTTAAAAATAAATTGAGTTATACATATATTTATACATAAATATATTTAATAGTTAAATTTAGTATATAAATATTTTTTTTAAATTTAATATATATATATATATATATAATATTTGTAATTATGTTGTAATTAATTTCGCCAATAACTAATAAATAACAATAAAAACTAAAAAAACATATATTATAATCAGTAATATTATTTATACATTTATTTGTCAACCAAATACAATAAAGTTATTTATTTATATATTAAATAAATTGTTATTTTTATATCAAATAATACTGAAATTAATTTTTATTTGACATAGAAATAATTTTCTATTTAACATAGAATAACTAGGGAGCCAACCTATTAGATTGGTAAGGAGCCAACCCATAGTTACTAATGATAACTCATATAAATTTTGGATGATAACTTAATTATTGCTTCATCAATGACTCTGCAAGGTTGGTTCCGTACATAACTTTATTAGGTAAAATAAATATATACCTAAAAGGACCGTAACAATTATCCATTACTCCTAAGTCCTAACTATAATTGCCAAAACTTTTTTCTAATTAATAAACCACGCTGTCCTCTTAAGCTCTCAATTTCTCTCTCGTGTGTATATATATGTACCCTATCTCGTTCGACCAAAAGTACCAGTATCAATATCACTTATTACTATTTCTAAAACCCTCATATGGGAACGTCTCCAAGAAACTTCGATTCTTTGCCTGAGGAATGTGTCTCTACAATCCTCTCCTTCACTTCTCCACCAGATGCATGTAGATTCTCAATGGTATCCACAGCCCTTCGCTCTGCCTCTGATTCCGACATGCTCTGGCTTACTTTCTTGCCCTCTGATTACCTTTCCATTCTTTCAAGGTCCTTGACACCACTCGTCCTCGACTTCTCTTCACGCAAGAGTCTCTTTTTCGCTCTGTCTCGCCCCCTTCTCCTAGATGGAGGCAACATGGTAGACTTATTAGCTTATTAACAGTTTAGTTATTGTTAATTTTCCAATTAATTAATTAATTTCAGAAAACAGTATCTTTAATTTTCTGTTATGTACATCAATGCACGTAGAGCTTCAAATTGGACAAGTTTTCGGGTAAGAAATCTTATATCTTATCTGCAAGGGAGTTATTCATAGAATGGAGTACTGATCCAATGTATTGGAGCTGGAGATCAATGCCTGAGTCAAGGTAATTAATTCATCTTTAATTAGCTTTAATTAAGTCCTGCCTTTTAACTTAATCAAATTCGACTAGTTAACTACTACAATTATTTTGAAATAGATATATTAACAGTATTATATTATTATCATTATAGCATTTAATAAGGATTTATTTATTTAATAAATTTTGAAGATTCAAAGAGGTGGCTGAGCTAAGAACAGTGAGTTGGTTAGAGATTGAAGGCAAAATAAGGAGCAAGGATCTAACAGAAAACACGTTATATGGTTCATATCTAATCATGAGGGTCTCACACCGTGGATATGGCCTTGATTCTGTGCCCTGTGAGGTAACTGTTACAGTTGGAAACAGAGTAGTTAAGAGTGGGAAAGCGTATCTGTGGCAGAAGGATGAGAAGAAGGGCAATAAGGAGAATTCACTTGATGGGGTTCCTGTTCCTTCTAGAAGAGAGGATGATGATAATGGTTGGATGGAGATTGAGATTGGTGAGTTCTTTAGTAGTTCTGAAGGTGATGATGATGAAGAGATCAAGATGAAGGTCATGGAGATTGGTTACCATTTGAAGGGAGGGCTTATCGTTGAAGGCATTGAAGTAAGACCAAAACAAGTTTGACTTTTGTCTCCTGAGGATAACTTATTGTATATTGAATTATTGAGACATTTTTTTTTAAAAAAAAAATCACGTCCTCTAGATATTTTTTGTAAAATTTTTTAATATATAAATTGTTCTATTTGTATCCTTGAATAATCTAGAGTTTAGATTACAAAATGAGTTAATTTGTTAATTGACTCAGATCTAATTAAAACTTTACAATGAATTTGAATAAAAGGAGCGTCCAAAAACCTTGTACCGCTGTGACTTACTCCTATTTGGATTGAGGATAAGGATCGATCTAAAAAAAGAAAACTCAGGTAACGAATTGGAATAAATTCAATAAATTTACTAAACTCACATATATTTGGATAAACTTTGGTAACGAATTCGAATAAATTCAATAAATTTACTAAACTAAACTTTGGTAACGAGTCAGGGTACAACATTCACCAAGGGGTGTGGTGGTAGTGGCTAGGAAGCGCAGGAGTAGCGCCCACGATGAGTTCCTCCCCCTTTTTTGGATCATCATAGTTCTTTCTCTTTCTCTCACCTTCGTCTCCCTCTTCTCTGGTGATGACACCCCGTCGACGACAGCACTAGCAACGGAGTAGGAGTAACTCTTCTTTGGCAAGTGGCAACTAAGGAATAAAGTGATCACTAGAGGGTTTTTTGTGAATCTTTGAAGACATTGTAACGTTTTCAAATTGTGGGAGGGGCTTATTGTCCAAACCATTCCAATTTGGCACTCACCATGTATAGTTGGCAGTGAAACTGACATGTCATCAGGATCACCTGCTGGCAACCTATTACAAGGAAGTATTTGTACATTTCATATAAAGATTTGGGGCTAATTTAGTACTTTAGAATCATTGGGGTGTCTTGTCTAAAGTAAAAAAGGTTGAGGACCGGGATGGTATTTACTCTTACTTTTATTGTCGCTAGAAACAAAATCATTGGTACAAAAAGTATATTTTCCCTTTATAGTACGTGTTGATGATATAAATGTTTTAATGTACTTTTTTTTTTGAACTTGGGCTGAGCCCAAACCTACCTACCCAAACCCCACTTTTCCCAACCCGGTTGTAAACCCGTCTAAATCCCTAAGGGTGCGTTTGCGAGAGAGACTGAGACTGAGAGATTAAGATTGGGGGATTGAAACTGAGAGATTGAGACTAAAATAGGTTTGTGTATTGTGTTTGGTTTAAAATTAATTAGAGATAGAGACTGAGAGATAGAGATTAAACTAAGTTGACGGAGCAGAAATAAATGTTAGTATTGGAAACTATAATATTGATTGAAGGTATTTGAGTAAAAAAAATATTATTAAAGTTTCAGTCCCAGTCCCCAGTCTCTCAGTCCCTCCAATTTGGAGATACTGAAAATACTGGAATTCTGGAGACTGAGACTGAAATTTTAGTTTTAATCTCTGTCCAACAAACACAATACTAAGTCTTAGTCTCCCAGTCTCAATCCCAGTACTCAGAACTAAATGCACCCTAAAAGACGAGAAACAAACAACTACAAATTGAATCCTCTTCTTCTTGGTAGCTATGTTGCTGCTAAGTGCTCTCATCTCAGTAATGCTGCCACTGCCTAACTTGATCAAACTACGATTTCTACTTCTAGTTCACACTGATGGGTTGGCGCGTGCGGTAGCGGCGTTTGTAGCTAGGTCTCCGTCAATGACGGGCATTGAGCATGATGATGCCTCCAAGATCAAAGAAAGAGGCTGTTACGGCGGTAGGTGCCTCAAAGATCTTCCTGCCGCCTCTATGCTTCAGTGGAAGGTAAGTATCAGCTCTCAATTGTTATACCATAATACTTCTAATTTTCTACTATAATATTGTTGATTCCTTTGTGATTCCTCCTTTTGTCAAATCTGCCACTAATTGAGTCATGAAATTAATTGCCACTTATTTCGTTTTTTCTCAATGCCATCTTTGGCTAGGCATTATATTTGTTGCATCTTTGATAACCATTTGCTTCAACCATGTCGGTTGATTACGTACCCAGTCCTGTGGAAGCATTCCCTCACCTGTCTTCCTCGCAAATTCATGTGCTAGGATGTTTCCTGCGCGAGGTGTCCATGTGAAACCACAGCAAGGTATGGTAGCACTAATTTCCTTACGTCCTCAAGAATAGATAGTAGCTCCTATATCTGGTTTTGTGATTTTAGTCTTTAGATAAAGTACCGTTTTATTTTTAATATTTAGGTCAAATCTTAAATTGTTTTTATAATATTTCAATGGTGAATACTGGGGTGCAGTTGATTTCATGTGAAGTTATTTATTAAACACCGTCAAATAATTTAACATACTTGACTAAATTGTAATCTAACGATTTAAGGTAACAATTTTATGTGAAGTCAAATACACATAAGTTTTCTTCTATTTCAATAGTCATATTTTAATTAAAAAAATGATGTGACAATTTAAAAAAAAAAAATTAACGAACACGTTACTTTCTATTTTAACACTATGTTTGGATTTACAGGATGTTTGTTTCAAGGGAATATGAAAGGAAAGAAAATGTGAGGAGTGAAAAAGGATGAAAAAGTGAGTTTTCTTCGGTTTGGATGAGCAAGGAAAACACAATAGAAAGGAAAAAATTGGTGTGGATCCCACCAAAAACTTTTCTCCTCTTATGTGCGATGAAAACTGAGAGAAAGAGGAAAGAGCTTTGCAAAATTACATATTTATCCTTAGGTTAAAAAAAACAAAAGAATTAAAATTAAAAACCCCCTACTGCCAAAACTCAAAAAATGTGTTTGTTCTTCTTAGTCAAACTTTTACAATGTAAAATATTATTTATATAACTTATTATAAATATTTTTTATTTTTATTCTTTTTATAAAGTTATTTATTATAAATTACATTTATTATTTTAATTATTTTATTATATTTAAAATTAATTAAAAATACTGTATTTACATACATGTTATCAAATATATGGATATAAATGTTATTTTAGAATTTTCAATATGTAAAATAAATTCTTAAGAGTAAAATTAAATAAAAAATATTTAAACACATAATTTATATATAATATAAATAAGGGTACAAATATAATTTTATTCCATTATACTTTTCTTTCCTTCCACTTTTCTTTCATTCCAAACAAAATAAATTTTTTTTTCATTTTTTTTCCATTCATTTTCTTTTAATCTAAACAACATATAAAATTACCCACTTTTCTTTTCATTTTCTTTTTTTCTATTCTTCTTCCTCTTATTTTCTTTCTTTCTATTTTCCATTATACATCCAAACATAGTCTTATGAAAAATTGATGGAAAGAAAAATGAAAGAGAGAAAATAAAGAGAAAATGACATTTTCTCTAGTTTGGTTATCAAAGAAAATAGGAAGGAAAGAAAACTTTTTATGGGACCCACCACAAAAGTTTTCTTCGCATCCTTGGCATGAAAATGGGAGTAAGTGTATTGTTTTAGTGTGTTTTTACCATAATATCCTTGGTTGAATTTTGTTATTACCAATTATTAACTAGTTTTAATAGTTATAACATATAAGTTACATTTAAATATTATATTATTAAGTGAAAAATTATATGAATATATAAAATTATAATATATTACAATTTTTATAAAATACAATTAGAAATAAATAAATAAAAATATTTATTCTTTATCATATGATAAAAATAATAAAAATAAATGTCATTTTATATACTAGTAATTTTCTCTTATTTATTCACTTTATTATTTTTTATTAATCCAAATAATATAAAAGAAAACATAATTTTTCTTTATTTTCTATTTCTTTTGTTTTCTTTATTAATTTTTCCTCTTATTTTCTTTTTTCATCCAAATAAAAAAATACTTTTTTAATTAACATAATAATAATATATTAAAGTTTTAAAAGTAAAACAAGAGATTTTTCAAAAAGAAAAATTGATTTAATATATTAATAAATTATAATTTACATATAATATATGAAGGACATTAAAATAATTTTGCTTTATAATGATTTTCTCTCTTCTCACTTTTCTTCCTATCCAAACAAAAGAAAATTTTCTTTCTATTTTCTTTTCATTTGTTTTCTCTTGATCCAAACAACATATCACTTCCATTATTTTTTTTCTCATCTTCTTTTCTTTTATCTTCCTTCCTCTCATTTTTTTTCCTTTCATTTTCTATTATCTATCCAAACATAGTGTAAGTGTTCATTATTTATTCATATTAAATTAAACTGTGAGACAACATTATTGGTCTTGTTTAAAAAAAAAAAATTGAAACAAGACTATTGAAGATTAAAGACCAATTTAATATCTGACCTAAATATCGAGGATAAAACAGTTCTTTACTTTATTTTTATATATATAAATGTTACTCTTGTTTGTCTATTTCTATTTCTATTTCTATTTCAATTTCATGTACTTGTATCACGTGACACCATCCGAACGGAGGCTAGAAAAACATGATGCATGATGGAGAGGGGTATATAGTTGTTTCTCAATTAAAAAAATTTAGTTACTCCTGGCCTCTTATTTACTTGAAAAAATTTAATTATGTTTTCAATTAATTAATGCTATACACCCTATAACATTTTTTATAGAAAAAATTTGAAAGCCAATATATTTGAAAATCAATAAAATAATAATAAATGAGTTACATATAATAACTCATATATTTTGTAAGTGGTCATTTTTATTCTATTTAGATAATAATGTTTTTTAATTTTAAATGATAATTTTTTTTAATTTTAAATAATAATTTAATTATTTACTCCCTAAGAACTTCTTATTGTTGATTCTTATTGTTGATTTCGCAGGATTGATGTTGTTATAAATATTTATTAGTGATTTGTCATTCATCTAATAGTCTAATAGTGTTATAATGTGTGGGTACCATGCCGAAAATAAGATGTGTTTGATTTGTCTTTTTTCTATTTTCAGTTTTATGGAAAGAATAGAAAATATAAGTAAAAATTATTTTCAAGACGTTAAAAATTTTAAAAAATACAAAATTTATGCTTTTAATGTTTTACGTGAAATTTGAAAACATGTTATTGAGAATAAAGAAAACACGTTACGTTGTGGTGTGATACGGTGACAATTTTGTAATAAGAAGGATTTTTTTATTGAATTAATGGAGCATTATTTATGATTAGCTTGTAGCCAACGGAAGCAGATGTTAGTTTTGAATTTTGATCAACGCATGGTTTCATTCCTATAATCCTATCAAATATAATGCAGGCAGCTGGCCTGGGTGCCTGGGACCTCACTTGATGCTAATTGCATCATAGGGTGGAAATATCAAGAAAAAAGGTTGGAATCATGCACCACTAATCACAAAAGGTTAACTCGCAAGGGATGTGTATTCCTACCTAACATTGCATTATTGAATTATTTATGAGAAGACAACACTCAGCCTTCAAAATTAGGGCAGTTTAATTAATAATTAATGCTATCTGAGATATTTAATTTGTTCTAGAGGGACTACTACGTCTTTCGGTATTTTACTTTTCTTAGAGTAAAGTATTATATTTGGGGTAACTATTAAAATTGCTCATAAATTTTTAAATTGCTGGTAAAAATGTTCATAAATTTTGAAAATAATAAATTTGCCTCTCAATATTATTAAAACATGACAAATTAATTCAAAATTCAAAAAATTATGACAACAAACTATGGAGTTTAATGACTTCTGAGTTGATTTGTCAAGTTTTAATAATATTGAGAGGCATATCTGTCGTTTTCAATATTCATAAGCATTTTTGTAAGCGACTTAAAAATTTGGAGGCAATTTTGGTGATTAACCCTTATATTTATTAGATTTTTTTGTGTGTATATTTTACTTTCCTTACTAGCTACCCAAATGACAGAAGGAACTTAATTTTTCAGGATGAACTCCCTATGTTTGACAGAATTAGCAACGGCTATAAATGACTCATTTTAGCTTGCCGATTTTAGAACAATAGAGGCACACCGCAGGCATAAAGATTAATAGATGACTCACATACTTTTTCGTTCGCACCAATCCGCCTACTCGACTTCTTATATTAAAAGTGATTGGTGTATTGGTTTCAATAATACTGTTGTTCCTTACTATTATGGAAGAAGGTTCCGATAAAAAATGCACTTCTTCGGGAATGAAAAAAAATCGATCTATTTTGATTTGGGCATTTTGGTTTACATTCCTTGATATGATTCCGACTATGGAATCACCGAAATTCATATGCAGATTGAGATACATTTAATCTAGCTTTCCTTAATCAAGATATGTGCCCAATTCTACCGAAAATTTAGTGGAACAAAATAGAAGATTGGAAGCTTGAATGAGAAGAGATTAAAGAGAGACTCTGCGACATTAATAACCACAAATCAATCAAGAAGCAACCAAATCTTAGCCAGGTCAAGAAATCGCAGTAGTATCAGCAAAAATTCAATACACGAAAGAAGAATAAAATTCCAAATCTCAATCACAACCACTATAACAGCAAGAATGATCAACAAAATTTCAAATCAAGCACAAATCCAAACCAATCATATCTAGAAATAACTAATCAGCAACAACATCTCAGTATCTTCAGGATTAAATTAAAAAATTAAAAATTAGGAATCAAGAACTGTTGATCAAGAATTACACATTCTTGGCACAGATTCAAGAATGCAGGGGATTCAACAAGTAGACGATGAATGTTAAAAAAAATACAGATGCTCTTACCAAATGCAGAATCAAATAAAGTGAAAATGGCTGAGCTGAGCACTTGCTTTGGCGATGCAACCGGTGACTTTGAAGATAGATGAGTAGGCGAATGGTCTAAATGAGAAGGTGGTTATAGCACGGGGACCACCACCAGAGCCATCGAATTTGAACTCGCTCGCAGTGAACACGACAAATCCAATACACAGTACATGTGACTCAAGCAATGCTCAGGAACAGTGGCAGTGTCAACAAGGGGAGGAAGGAATTGGACGTGCCTGGTTCGCTTGTCCAATCACGACCAAGCCACCATCACTCAAGGTGGCGGTCTTCCCTTAGGACCACGATAAAGTCTTAGCAACGATTCTTGATCCGACCTAGTGGAGGAAACCATCACATAAACAAGAAATCCAAAGAGCTATCTTATATAACCGACGGTCGTTTCTGGGGAGCATGTGAGGCATACGTTGCTTGGAACTGGCAGTTGTGGTGAGGGAGAAGCACCTGCAGTGCTTGGCGGAAAGACACAAGGGAAGGAGGAGGTTGATTGTGATCCACCATTACCTCTAGTCTTCAATGGTGGCTCCGAAAGTGATGGCCACGGGATGTTTAACCTGTTCGAACTCTGGCAGTGTGATAGGCACAATCGAGAGTTAGAGGGATTACGTTAGCGGCGACAGCAACACCGCATGGGAGGGTGAAGCAGTGACAGCGCATGGAGGAAGGGGGAGGATGTTGTGTGGGCTACTAGAGTTTGCAAGGAGAAGAATGAATCCAAGCCAAGGGAGTCGTGTAGGTAGAGTTTTTTGTTAGGCCTAACCCAAAACTTCAAAGTCCAAACTTATAAGACAGAGACTCTTTTAACAATAGTGAACCCAAATTTACAAGGGGTAGTTCTATTGGGCCAACTCGACCTAACTACATTAAATTTTTTTTTTGTATGCTGTTTATGGGTTAGAATTTCCATGCGACCTAGGTGGAATTTATAATTGGTTATTTAGTAGTTCCAATTATATTTTAGAAATATAATTAGAAGTTTAATTGTTTTATTTTGTTTTCTCAACCTTGAGGAGGATTTGAAATGGGAAATATTGTTACGACGAGCCTAGTTAAGCCCATTAGAATTACTTGTTTTTAGGAATATAAATATGGTTTTAATATGATTGTATGACATAATCGAAAGAATAAATGGGCAAAAACACACACGGAAGATTTTATGGTGGACAAAAATACACATGAAAGATTCGAAGGGACAAAAGTACACCCCAAAGATAATTAACGATAGACAAAAGTACACATGTCGTGTGTGCTTTTGTCTATTGTTAATTGCTAGTAAATGGACGGCATGTTTACTTTTGTCTATTGTTAACTGTCTTTGATGTGTACTTTTGTCCCTTCGAAACTTTTATGTGTATTTTTTGTCCACAGCAAAATTTTTTGTGTGTGCTTTTATCTATTAACTCTAAGCGAAATTAAAAAATTGTTAAACTTAGTTCAATTGAAATTTTTCTCTCTTTCACTTGAAGTAATGAGAATTGTTCTTTATTTATGTTTTTGGCCATAGTTAATACATTTCATTGATGAAATGAATGGTTAAGATGGACTACAACATAAGGACACAAATGAGATTTCTCGAAGAAAGAATTAAAATTCTAGAAAAGAAACTAAAGATTGCTATCATAATAGAAAGAAAGAGAAATTAAGAAAAGATGCCATGAAGAAGCTATCTAAGCCATTTACGCCACTTGAGAGGGGGTGATGATTTTATCTTCGAAGACTTTTGCATTTTTTGCTTTTTAGAGAGCTCATAATAGATTGCTAGCAAGCTTTAAATTTTTTTTTCTTTCCATTACTGCATGAATCTCATGCACCATTTCCATGGAAGGTCTTCTTGTTGTGGTATAGGAATGTCAACAATATTCTAGGCATCAATCGAATCAAGGCAAAATATGAGACAATGGCAAGCTGATTCTTCAGTAACTCCAAATTAATTACAGATTGGAAAAATCGAATTGATACTCGAGTGAAGCCTAGCAGTAATAAGTAAATCATTGAGAACAAATTTTCATATATAGAAAGTTCTTCAATTTAGGCTGACATTAAAATTCCAAATCGAGTCACATAGCGATTTCTGTTGACATTGTTTTAGTAGAGTTTCTAAAGGAGGGTGAAAGAATTGAAATGCCACACAATAGCCTGAAGCCGCATAGTACATTCCACTTTTCTCCTTGGTCCAGGTAAGGGAATCTTCTTCATCTTTTATATTGGTTGTGTTGTGGGTTCCCCAAATATAAGTGGGCCCCCAACTTATAAGCCTAAAACCAAATATAACAATAATAACATATATGAAGTGCATTAGGTTTCAGTATTGAGAATTGAAAGAAGTGAGGCGTGAGTGCTCACATTCGTCGACGAAGGGAAGAAGAATTTGGTGGAAAAAGGGCGGTTCCAAAATGCACATCTTAACTTGGTAAACTCGCTCCATTTCTTATGAGATTTCAGTATGTTATTCCTGGTGTAGTGCTGGTCATTAGGATATAAATTACTAGTATTATTACATTCTCTTATGTCTGATTTGAGATATCCACTTTGTGGAGAGTTTATGTTGATTCCATCGGTTGTGATGATGTATTTTGTTGATTGTTGAGATTCCCTAGTGCCACTAGGAGGACTGATTGTGTACCCATTATTGTTGATAATGGAAGATTTTACTGGACTAGGTCCCGTGAGTTTTTTACCCCTCTTTTGGGGTTTTCCCACGATAAAAATTCCTTGTGTCTTCTGTTATTAATTTTTGCATATTATCTGCTGCTTGGAGTATCTTTGGTGTTGCCTATTTAATTGCACAGGTTGTGGGAAAATTATTTTGGTGCTTCCGCTGTGGTTCTGGTTTGAACCTGAATTTTTCCCAACAAAGTGGTATCAGAGCTTTGGTTGTTTATTCTGTGCTGATTAAATGGAGGAAGAAAATACGCATAGGCCAAATATGGTCAAATTGGATTTCAAAAATTACTCTATTTGGAAGACCCTCACGGAAGATATGCTGTATAACAAGGACTTGTATGATCCTATTGAAGGAGATAAAGCCAAAGGTACTAAGTCTGATGCTGAATGGAAGAAGTTGCACCGGAAAGGAGTTGCTTTGATTAGGCAATGGCTTGATCTCAGTGTGTATCCGCATGTTGACACCGAAACTAATGCCCAGAAGATGTGGGACAAGTTGAAGGAGCTGTATGAGCGAAAGAACGTGCAGAACAAAGCTTTCTTGATTAGAAAATTGGTTAATATGAAGTACACTGAAGGTAAATCAATGCCGGAGCACTCAAGCATATTTCAGGAGACTGTGAATCAGTTGACGAATAATGAGTTCACTTTGAGTGATGAGTTGG
>JASCZI010060586.1:42358-55148 GCA_036250425.1 Stylosanthes scabra | reverse complement strand
TACCACGGTGAAGTGGGTATCGTTCCCACGAGGAATAAAGGACCAAGCAATACTATCTATCAATTATTCTAATCAGATCAAAATAAAACTTTGAAGGAGTGATGGTAGTGAATTCGAAAATAATGAGAATAGAGAACAGAAAATTACTTGAAATTAATGTGATGGAATGAGATGTTAAGAGCTTCGGAGATGTTTTTTCCTTGAGGGCCAATTGCATACATTCGGATACTAATTCTAGGTTTTCAAAAATTAAGCACAACGAATCTAGTATAATTAAGCCTTAATCTCTTAGTAACTTAGTTTCTATTTACCTAATCAAAAGCTAATCTCTTAGTCAATCAATCAAATAAATAGGTGAAGATCTAAATCAGATTCTAATCCTTATGAGTCTCAAAAGTGATCCTAGATTAGATTAAATGTCACTCTATCCAAACTAGTTCTAATCCAATTTTAACCCACAGAATTATTAGTTGCATAACAATTAACTTGACTATCTCTAGTTAGACTTAATTGATTATGTGATCTAATTTCCAACTAGCATAAATTAATAGATCTCTCAATCTAAATAATCTAGCCCTAGACAAGTTAAGAACACCTCTCAGCGATTCTAAACTATTGGGATGAAGAACAGAAAATTAAATCATGCATAGAAGATAACTGAAAATACCTCAATGAATTAATAATCGAATGTACATAATGATTACCTCATGCTGGGTGAACAGAGCTCCTCACCCTTAACAATGGAGTAGTTTAGCCTTGCATAATAAAAACTAGATCTAAAAATTATGAGAAAACAAATCTGTGCTAAGTGTCTAACCCTAGGTGGTTAAATCACTCTTTATACCTATCCTAATCTAAATTTAAATTAAAATCTAATCATATCCTAAGCTAATCCTAATCTTATCTTCTATAATTATGCCCTTGATTAGTGGACGGAATTGAGGCCTAACAACTTGGATTTGATTGGTTCTGATTAAACTGGATGTTGCATCCAATTGAGCTCCACCTATAACGTGTAACTCCCATATATAACGTGGGGTTACTGCCCAAGATTGCCATTTGCCTTTAATAGCTCACGCATAACATGAGGATGCCCACGTATAACGTGGGCTCTCTGTCAAGTTTGTGCTTTGGCGTTTAATTGTGGCGTATAACGTGGCTCTCCCACGTATAACGTGGGGCTACTGGATGAGAGAGAAATAATTCTCACGTATAACGTGTAGCCTCTGTCCAATTTTGCAATTTGAGAGCTAATTCCCACGTATAACGTAGGATCTCCACGTATAACGTGAGACTTGGGGCTTAGAATTTTTCTCTCTTTCTTCTCTGCTTCATTCTTCCATCTTCAATCCTCTTTGTTTGATCTTTAATCACCTAAAATCCTTTGTGAAACACTCTATAAACATAAACAAAACTCAAAAGAACATCAAGTTTGTTTGATTGACAGTTTGAGAGCATAAATCACAAGAATAAGAATAATCATAGAATTAAAGAGGAATTGAAGCTAAAAACAACCCAAGATGCATACGCATCAACTACCATGGAGATGTTTACAACATAGCACAATTAGAAGAATAGTTATTTGCCAGTAAACAAGGGGAATTGTGTGTGAGTGATTTCTACACTAAGCTAAAGACGATTTGGGAAGAATTAGAGAACTTTAGGCAAGTTCCAACATGCATGTTCAAGGTGCATTGATAATTGCATATGTGAGCTTAGCATCATGAGAAGGTATAGGGAAGAATCTCAGGTTGTTAGATTCTTGAGAGGATTGAGTGACCAATTTTCAACAATAAGATCACAGATCATGCTGATGAAACCAATGCCAACGCTTGAAGCCGTATTTGCCTCAGTCTTGCAGCAGGAAAGACAATTCAACATGAGTAAGACTATTGATAGTGGTGCATTGCTGGTTTATTGATGTATGGGTATCTTTGGATGTTTTTAACTTCAATTTCTCTTAATTATCATGATTATCTTTGTGATTTATTGTTCTTAATTGATCAATCAAACAAACTTAATTTCTTTTGAATTTTGTTTATGTTTATAGAAAAATTCATAAGAATTTCTAGGTATTGAAGGCCACTTAAGAGAATTGAAAAAAAGATTTGAAGAGAGCTAAGAAAAATAAAAGAATTAAGAGATAAAAAAGAAGCTCCAGGACCTCCAAATATCTCATGTTATACGTGATCCCCAAGATTATAACATGGAGGAAATTATTAACTTTCAGTATCAAGAGCTAAGTCCAACAATTGCCATGTTCTACGTATAACACTTAAAGTTATACGTGTGATAGCTTTTTTTCACAAACCAGAATTTCAATTCAAAGCCATGTTATAGGAACTCAACAAAGAGCCATGTCATACGTGACTCTAGCCATGTTGTACATGAGATAAAGATTCAAGACTCCAGGGAGTCCAACAAATGCCAAAGCATATGTGACCCACCAAAAGTTATACGTGGGATCCTCTTTTCTCAAAATTAAAATTCAAGCTCCAGTAACCAAACAAAGGCCCTAATCCAAAATTTAACTAAGGGCAATTATGGAAGATCCAAGAATTAATTGATTGAAGACTTAGTCAAAAAGATTAGTGATTTGATTAGATAAGATTAGATTTTAGATTAGATTTAATTTGAATTAAATTTGATTAGGTTAGTTTTTCTGTTTTAGATTTTTTAGGAGATAAAAAGTGTTAAACCATTAGGGTTGAAACACTTAACTTAGCTACGTTCACTTTTTATTTTTTTAGGTTTTAAATCAATTATGAATTGCTAAATTACTCTATTGTTAAGGGTGAGGAGCTCTGTTCACCCAAGCATGAGGTAGTCTTTGTACATATTTCAATTTAATTCAATGAGGTATTTTTCAGTTATCTTCTATGCATGATTTAGTTTCTGTTATTCATCTCAATAGTTTAGAATCACTAAGAGGTGTTCTTCACTTGTTTAGGGCTAAGTTAATTAAATTGAGAAATTTAATAACCTAAGCTAGCTAGAAACTAATTCACATGATGAATTAAAACTAACTAGAAATAGTAAAGATAATTTTTCATGCAACTAATAATTCTGTGAGTTAAGAATTGAATTAGAACTAGTTTGGATAGAGTGACATTTAACCTAATCTAGGATCACTTTTTAAGACTGGTAAGAATTGGAATCAGATTTATATGCTTTGCCTCTTTATTTTGTTAATTATCTAAGAGATTAGTTTTTAATGAATTAAAGAGAAATTAAATTACTAAGAGATTAGGGTTTAATTATAATAGATTCGTTGTGCTAGATTTCTGATTATCTAGAATTGTAATTGAATATATGTATTGATTCTCATGGGTGAATATCCCTAAAGCTCTTAACTCCCATCTCATCATCTTAATCACGAAGTATATTCTCTGTTTCTCATTCTCTGTTATTCATGTTACTCTCTGCCAAAGATTTATTACACAATTTATTAAGTTTCATACAAATCTTATTAGGGTTATTAACTAGTAGTGATTGATTAGTCCTTTAATCCTCGCAGGAACGATATCCACTTCACCGTGGTATTACTTTTATACGATTCAGTGCACTTGCCGAGATCAGAGCATATCATTAATGCAAAGGGAGGAACAGGAAATTTCAAAGAAGATACAAGAGGTAGAGGTAGAGGCAAAGGCAGAGAGGGTAAAGGTGGAAGAAGCCAGAAATAGTGTACATACTATGAAAAGAATGGCCATTTGGTTGATGTATGCTACAAGAAACATGGATACCCACCTCAATTCAAATAGAATCGTTCATCAATCAACAATATGATTGCTGAGGAAGATGATGAAGAACTCAATCAAAGAAGCATTGCTTGCTCTCTTTAATCAACAAGAATCACAACCAAGGCATAGCATAAACCAGATAACTATCACCACCCTTCCCTCTAACCAAGGTATATCATATATCATGTCTTTGTCAGTCTTTAGTCAAAAATCACGGGTTATAGATTCAGGTGCTACAAATCATGTAGCTTATTCACACAAGTCCTTCAAAAGACTTTATCACATTAATCCTGTTATCATCAACATGCCTGATGGTACAACTACAATAGCAAAACTAGCAAGAACCATAGAATTTCCTAATAGTCTACACTTGTTTCATGTTTTCTATATTAATAGTTTTAAGTTCAATTTCATATATGTGTCAAAGTTAACAAAAGATTCAAACTGCAAATTGATTTTTGATGAAAACATTTGTGAAATTTAGGAAAATAACACTTTAAAGATAGTCGGTGTAGCTGAACAGAAAAGAGGTTTTTATGCTATTGAAAATCTACAACCTGTTCAAGTTACATCACATACAACACTCACAGCTGCACTATCAACACAGATTGATGATTCTACACTATGGCATTATAGATTAGGACATTTACCAAATCATAGGTTAAATGTCATTAATAAGCAGTATACAGATTTACATATTTCTAGCTTCAATAAACCTTGTGATTCATACCATTTTGCAAGGCAGAAAGGAAACTTTTTTGTAATTAGAATTTCACAAAGTACAGAAGTATTTGATACAGTGCATGTTGACATTTGGGGACCAATAAATACAGTTTCAATTTCAGGATTTAAATATTTTTTTACCATAGTTGAAGACAAAAGCAGATTCACTCGGACCTATTTTATGAAAGGAAAGAGTGAAGCTGCTGGTCTTGTTAAAAATTTTGTACAACTTGTAGAAACACAATTTGGAGTTACAATTAAGAAAATAAGATCTGATAATGGTCATGAATTCAAGTTAAATTCCTTTTATGCATCAAAAGGAATCATGCACCAAACTTCATGTGTTGAGACACGTAAATAAAATGGTATAGTTGAAAGGAAATATCAACACATTTTGGAAATTACAAGAGCATTGATCTTTCATTCCAATTTACCAAAGAAATTTTGGACATATGCAGTTGCATATTTTGTACACTTGATAAATCGAATACCTAGTAGTATTTTAAATAATACTTCTCCTTATCAGATTTTAATAGAAAATAAACCAAATATTTCTTACATAAGAGTTTTTGGTTGTTTGGTATATGATTGCACATTGGCTAGTCACGGAAGGAAATTAGACAAAAGAGCTAGGAAATGTGTATATCTAGAAATAAAAGAAGGAGTTAAAGGATACATTTTGTATGATATTAGCAGTAAAGACATATTTGTGTCAAGAGATGTGATTTTTTATGAATCAATTTTACCTTTTACTATACAGGATAGCTTGCATAATAATAAAAACCATGAACATGTGAGTACCTCAAATATGCAGATAAATGATTTAGCAGCCTTTGATGATCCTTTTTATGACAAATATTTTCTCATGCAACCTGCAATTTCTCAACCACAACAATCATCATCTAGGCATAGTACTAATCAATATACTGTTATATCAGATTCTATAGATAGTAACCATGCATCTTCATCCAATAATACATCTTCTCATGACAGCATGCATGTTACACAACCACAACTTAGAAGGTCCACTACAAGACTAAGAAACCTGCATATTTAGCATATTTTCAATGCATGACAACCTCTTCTGCTATTTCACACAATTGCCAACATACACAAAATCTTGGTACACAAAATGTTAGTAAAGAAAATTTTGAAACTTAGTTTGAAATTGTATAAGAATTGACGCAGAATTTCTTTGAACAGTCATTTATTTTGTTTTTTGAGTCAGTTGTCCCAGAGTCTATACCATTAATTCCCTTGTCAATAGAGTCAGTAAATCATTATATCACAGTCTAAACACATTGAACCCAAATGCTATGCTGAGGCAATAAAAAATCCAAATTGGCAAGAGGCAATCAATGTGGAACTTACTGCTTTAAAAGATAATAAGACTTGGACACTTACTTCTCTTCCGGCTGGGAAAAAGGCATTGGGATGTAAGTGGGTGTTTAAGTTGAAACTACATCCTGATGGCACTATTGAGAGATACAAAGCCTGGTTAGTGGCTCGGAGTTTTACTCAGACAGCTGGTGTGGATTACTTTGAGACTTTTAGCCTTGTTGTGAAGATGACCACCCTTCGGATTTTGCTTTCTGTGGCAGCAATAAAATGGTGGAAAGTGCATCAATTAGATATCAACACCACTTTCTTACACGGTAATCTCTATGAAAAGGTTTATATGAAGCCACCTCTAGGCCTTGAAATATCTGATTCTAATTTAGTTTGCCGATTGGATAGATCACTCTATGAACTCAAGCAAGCAAGTAGGCAATGGAACACAAAGCTTACTTCAACACTCCTATCAATTGGCTACACACAATCTCGATATGACTACAGTTTATTTACCAAACTCACAACTAATGGTTTCACTGTGATTTTGGTTTATGTTGATGACTTAATTGTAGTAGGTGATGACATATCTGAAATCAATTTCATCAAACAGCATTTGCACCAATTGCTTAAAATCAAGGACATTGGTGAGTTGAAATTTTTTCTTGGACTAGAGGTTGCTTGAAGCAAGAGGGGGATCATGGTGTGTCAAAGAAAGTATTGCTTCGAATTGTTAAAAGAATATGGTTTATTGGATGCAAAGCCAGTAACAACACCCATGGACTATACAGTCAAACTGTCACGAAATTCAGGAACACCTCTGCACTCGAATTCAAAGTATAGAAGGTTAATTGGAAGGCTCTAATTGACCAACACTAGGCCTGAGATTGGATATGCAGTAGGGAAGCTAAGTCAATACTTGGATTGCCCTACAAATATACACTTTGAAGCAGCAATAAGAATTTTGAAGTATTTGAAGGGAGCACCAGCTATGGGTTTGATGTTTGCAGCAGATACTGATCTGGAACCCATGATTTTCAGATAGTGACTAGGGAACATGCCCAGACACTAGGAGATCAATTTCAGGATATTGTTTTTTCATTGGCATCTCTATTGTATCCTGGAAAAGCAAAAAATAGAGTACAGTTTCTAGTTCCTCTTGTGAAGCTGAGTATAGGCCTTAGCCATGGCCACACGGGAATCTCAATGGATAACTCAAGTTCTAGGTGATTTGAAAATAGAGCTGAGGAAGCCAATTGCTGTTTATTGTGGCAACCAATCTGCTTTACATATTGCTGCCAACCTAGTCTTCCATGAAAGAACCAAACACATCGACATGGATTGGCATGTTGTGAGAGACAAATGGCAAGAACATGTGACCAAGCTTCTACCAATTTCTACATCAAATCAGGTGCCAGACATTTTGACAAAAGCCTCAGCACCTAATCTGTTTCAACAATGTCACAGCAAGCTTAGAATGGTGAATGAGCTGGATTCTAGCTTGAGAGGGGATGTTATGTGAGTCAAGTGCATAGCCAAATGATTAATTAGATTAGTTGCAATTTCTATTGATTTCTACTTTATAGCTTAGGAATTAGTTAGAGAGTATCTTAGTATAAATAGTAGATTAGTTAATTATAATATTCATTCAGACTGAAACTCTTAAACTGAGAGCTCATTTTCTCTCTCAAGTCACAATACCAGCATCGTGAAGTTCTTCTTCTCACTGCCTCCTGAACTCATTTTTCATAGAACCTCAGCAAGGAGCCTGATTTCAGAGAGAGATTTGCTCAAGTTTCTTATCTCCGCTTATAGTTTGTATAGCTAACTCGAAATGCATTGATTTTTTAGAGACGAAAAATTGAGCTTGGGAAAATTATGTCCCAAGCTCTTTTGTTGGGAAACAATTTTTTCAGATATATACAGAAGACATTGCTCGAAGAAAAATTAGGGCTCTATTTCGATTTTCTTTTTTTTTGTGTTTAATCCCATTTTCATGTGGTTTTTCAGAGACACATTATTTTACTATTATACCCTTATGCATTGTCATTTGAAACAATTGTAATTTCTTAATGAATTGTAATAGTACCACTATATTATTACCTTGAGAGGGGGATGCAAAATGTATGCAAACATCGTCGTCCCATGTTTGAACCCTTAAGTATATCATTTAATGACCTAATAATTCTATATCTATTTTATTTTTAATAAAAAAGTATAATATATACGCTAAAAATTAGGTACTAAAATCAACTATTATATATTTATATATATTTAAACATATTATTTCATATATTTTTTTAACAATAATCAAGCTTGTTATAGAATAATCAAACTTGAATAGACTTAGTAATTAACTTATTTATAATATTAATAAAAGATAATTTGTGAGATGCCACGTTTGAATTTGTATACATGATAATTAATTAGCGACTATTTTTCTTTTATCCAATTAATGATTATTTTTTGTATGCACTTAATTAAATTGAAGTTTTTTTTTATTAGAATATTGTTGATATGTCGTCCGAATTTTGGGACATTGCTGGATGAGCTTGAAGATTCAAAGTTGCTTATGTAAGCTATGTTCTGTTAGTGGATATCACATATTCTCATAGACCCAAGAAAGAAAACTGTTGGGTAGTCAACAGTCCAAAAAGCACTACTTTCCACTTTCCTTCAGTTAGAAAAACAAGTCAAGGGACCGTGGTTTGTTGTGATTTCTCTTTGTCATCAATTAGCTCGCATACTTCAATATGATCTGCTAATATTTCAAAGAATTGTGATACTTGTTACGAATATGAATTACTGAGGATTAAAGTAAGAGATTTTTTTTTTTCGGCATTCAAATCTCTTCCTTACCCTTTTTTTTTTTGTTCTACATGAAAGCTCAATTACGGAGTAGAAAAATCCTATCTTAAAGTAGAAAGAAAATCATCCTAAGGATGAATTCATTCCACATGAGGAAGTTAATGTCTAGTTGCTGCTTTGGCCATGACATTTGCTACACTATTTCCTTACCCGTTTAATTAACAATATATAAAATTAATTAAAAAGATGTTTTAAATGAATAATATATTCGACATTTTTCTATGCCATATAGGCATATATACATTAGAGGCGGCTTCTTGACTTGTCGTAATAAGAAAATAATGCCTTTGCAGCCCCCTTTATTTGAAACTACATCATAATTTATAGTCTTGACTCTTGTCAATGTGCAAGTTTATTTTTGTTTTTTTCAGACCATTATTTAATAAAGAGACAAATTCCCAGAGGTTACATTCCTCTGGATTTACAAATTTATTAACTTTTTTTTAGTATCATTGCTTGTTCACCCAAATAAAGCTTTAAGTCGGTACTCATTAGTCCTATAATCCTATATAAATAAATGGGCAATTTACTCTAAAATGAAATGAAGAAAAAGATAATAGTGTCCTAAATCAAATTTATAATCAATTTATTTTAAAATATATCTTCTATATAATTTATGGAAAGGTCCAAAATATGTATATATATATATTTCTTTAAAGCGTGGTTTTCCTCCCAGCGATGAAGCAGGAGGTGTTGTCTTCTTCTGAGATGGCTTTCGCGGGCGAATTTTTGGAAGGCCAATTTATAGGTATGGCGAGGAGATTTGCTTATGGTCATTACAGATGGTAGCGGTGCGGTGCGCTGCACTAGATACGGCAGTCGGTGCCGCTTGGGGTCAAGTTGGGTGCGGTGCGGATGCGGTGCCGCATCTGCTATAAATTGGGGGTTTTGTTGACGCTGTGTTTCAGGTTGAAGAATCAGTTTGTGGCTTTCATGTGGCTGCGTCGCTTACCCATGGAAGAGTCTGAGCAGCGACGCGCTACCACTCCATGGACGCCCCCTCTGTCCTTAATGCTCTGCACCTCAGACTGAATCCTAACCAGTTTCAAGGACTCATGCCTTTGTGAGCTAACTCATGCCTCATGCCTCTGCTAGCGTGCTGTTGATGTTGCTGTCTCCATCGCCTTTGCCTTATCAGCACTGTCGTCTTGCTCGCTTTGTTGCTTCTCTGTTGATCTGTTTTGCATCTTCATTCCTTCGTACTCATTGCAGCCTCTATTCTTCTCCCTTCTTTTAGATTGTGCTTCGGCCACCGCTTAAGCTTCTCCTTGTCGCTAGCAGAGGTAGGCGTCCTCTTTCCTTTTATGACTCCAACAATTTGATTATTTTTCTGGCTTGATTTGTGACTGATTGTTCATCGTTTTTCTGTTCGGTGCTGATGGATGAAGACGACCCTGTGGTAGCGATTCAAGAACTGATTAGTAGAAATTGGGAACTGCTATGTCAATGGATGTGGTATGAACACTTGTAGCTTCATGTTCACCTTTTAAGATTTTGTTTTCTATATATATATTTTTGTTGATATCCATTACAAATTCAAATTTCAATGAAGGTATATCTGTTTCCCTAATGCAATATGGTTTGCTTGTAGCATGTTTAATCCTTTTATTTGTTATATTTTCTTCCAGATGCAATATTTCCCTTTTGCCACCTCTTAGCCTTGTTCATGGTATTTTTAGTCTCTCGATTCCACTGAAACTTGACTTCAATTATCAACAATAATAATGTTTTGGCTCTTTTTCACAACTTGATGGTCGTGTCAAAACTTTGCATCCTACTATTCGTGGAGGTATCGTTGCTCAAAGAGATAAATAAATAAATAAATAAATAAATAAATAAATATATATATATATATATATATATATATATATATTGAAACTCTCAACAGTCATGGAATTGGTAAGTTTATGTTCCCATTATTTTATTCAAGGTACATAATGCTAGAATATCAATTTTTGAATTTGGACTTCTGTGTTAATTCAGATTGTGAGATTAGGTCTTTTAATTGATTTTAAGGTGTTTCTTTTCTAGGTACTTTTGATGTTGTGGTGGTGAACTTGTATCCATTTTATGATACAGTAACATCAACTGGAGTAAAGTTTGAGGATGGAATTGAAAACATTGATATCGGTGGCCTTGCAATGATAAGAGCGGCTGTAAAGGTTTGTTTGTTTGGCTGAAAGTGCTAATAATTAAAAATCTAAAATGAAGAGAATCCTTTTTTTCACCCTATTTTTCTTTATCGTGTAATGGAAACTTCTAATGTTTTGTAATCCTTATTTGAGCTACATTTTGTGGCTTGTTACTGAAACGTCTTAAATATAATCCTTATTACAGGGATGTTTTCGTTGTGGTTGATAGAAACAACAAACAATTTGAAAACAACCCTATACAAGTATTTGATGCTTTTTGAATTGATTTACTAATATGAACAAACAACAAATTATCTCTTTGTATGGTCAGCTATCTTGTGAAAAACCGTCTGCTACCCCTGATAAAAAATCTGTTCAACCTACGTCTGGTCCTTTTGGGTCCGTCCTAGGCTCACTAACTTCCCTTCACTGATCCAAAGCAGCCAGCTCTTGAGAGTGACGCAGAGGTCAGAAGAGTGCCAGAAATAGGAGGTGAAAATAAACGGCTAAAGAGTTAATGCTTATAAGGATGGTGATACAGCTAACCAGAACAAGAATATCCATCTTCCTATTCCTATTTACTTTCTTTTGCATTTTTTCTGGTTTTGTTTCTGTTGCATTTCCAAATTGTTTCTTTCTATTTTCCAGGTATGAAAATAGAAATAAGCTATGAAAATAGAAATAGGCTACTGAGGAACAGAATGTTGGCTCAACAAGCAAGAGAGAGGAAGAATGCGTATTTGATCGATTTGGAAACCAGAGTCCAAGAGTTGGAAAAGAACTTAGCTTAAAGATAGACTTTCCGCTTTGCAGAATGAGAATCAAATGCTAAGATGATATGTCAAAATTGCATATTTACTTTACTATGTCATTGTCACAATGGCATTATAGTGTCCTATCCTATATATTATCATCATCATTGTGATATCAAGGCTGTGTTTAGACTTTAGACATTGTCTCTAAGACGCAAATAAGATATAAATATTCATGTTTGTGGAGTTATAGACACAAACGATTCTGTTTTTGTTTTTCTTTTTAAGCATTAAAGGCAATTCTTGTATTTTTTGTACTTCATAATACTGTAACTTTTGTGAGTGCTTGTTTTAGATATTGAAGAACACAACTGCTTGCAGGAGATGGAGCAACCGTGGTACAAATGCTGAATGAACATGATAGGAAAAACGGTAGAGAAATTCATAGATATTTAGATAGATAGTGAAACAAAGAAGAAAAAGAAAGGGGGAAAAGGGATATACATGCAAGAAGATATGAACAAGAAAAGTTAGTTCTAAACTTCTAATGATTCTTTCTAGACAGTGGCCACCCAAAAAATTTTATAGAAAAATTAGTAGTATAATTTTATAATTAAACAAATAGCTCAATTGGTGAAATATTTTGAGCATATATGCAAAAAGTGTGTTTGATCCTCATTTCTTTCAACTTTTTACTTGTTTTAATAATAATAAATATGAGCATTTGATACATATCGGGTGTCACATCCATGATAATGAATATTGGCTTTCATAAGGTACCATGCCATGTGCCTTAAAAATTTTAAAGAATTAAAATTAAAAAACAAATCTCATTATGTCTTATTATAATTTTTTTTATTAATATCTCACCATAATCTAATTATGTCTTATTATATTTTTTTATAATAAAAAAATCCAACTTTATGATATCCTAATTCCTAAACCAGAAAAAAAACTTACTATATAACAATATGTTACACTCATTAAAAAAATTTTGTACACTCTATAAATCAAATATCACTACACGCAAACCTACATTATAACAACGAATTAGGTATTTTTATTATTTAATTTAGCATAAATTTTCATTTTATTAGTTTTTTAATTTGATTTTTATATTACATAAAAAAATTAATAACCATTAGCATTATTGTATTCATGTAGATTGCTAAAGAATTTATAAATTTCGATTCTCAAGGTTCGATCCTTCAAATAAAATTCCAAGCATATATATATTATCTTG
>JASCZI010060586.1:16532-40396 GCA_036250425.1 Stylosanthes scabra | reverse complement strand
AATTAATATATATATATATATATATATATATATATATATATATATATATATTTAAACAATGTTTTATTCTCAATCCATTAAAAAAGTAGTATATAATATAGTTATTTTTTATATAATTAAATGTAATTGTAAAACACTTTAGTCTTTACGATGATGAAATCAAAATTTAATTCATTATATAATGTTTTGGACTGCGGGATACAGAAATGTTGTATGTGAGATGAATTGTCTAGATGCCCTTCAGCTTATTCAGCTTGAATCGAGTCCTTCAATTGTTGAATATGACTTAGTCTGTAAAATCTAGGACATTCTTTTAAGGAATTGGTCAGTGCAGCTTTCTCTTATTCAACGTTCGGCTAATATAGTTGCAGACTATATGGCAAGATGTGCCTCCTCAACTCAGCATGATTATAAGGAATGGTTATCGTCCTTGGTGGATATTCTGGCTCGTGTTGATGTAGCCCCTTAGATTTTTCTTTGTTTTGTTTCTTTGTCACCCAAAAAAAAAAGCCCCCGCCCCCAATGCTATAAATAGGACTCATATATTTCTCCACGCTTCATAATAAGTAACTCACACAAAAATAATTATATCCCCCTTCATCTATCTCTCTCTCTCCATACTCAGTCTCTAAAATTGTCTTCCCTTGCTTCAACATAATTGAGATAAAAATGATGATGATGAAGAAAACCACAGTTATTATGAAAACACATGCCTTCTTATTAGCTCTGTTCTTATTAGCTTTTGTGGTCATGGAAGCACGTCCATTGAGCAAAATTGGGAGCGAAAGCTCAGTTATTTCCAGAGAAGGATTGGCAGTTGATTATTTCTTTGATTGGTTATCTTTGGGTGCAATCAAATCCGGGCCAAGCCCAGCAGGGAAGGGGCACAAGTTCGATGAGACCCTACTTGGTGGGATTAAGGATTCTGGTCCAAGTGGGTCAGGAGTGGGTCACTCTTCCACCAATACTAACACACTTGGTGGGATTAAGGACTCTGGTCCTAGTGCTGGAGGGAAGGGTCACAAATTCACCACTGCTCAGACCCTTGGTGGAATTAAAGACTCTGGTCCAAGCCCTGGCCAAGGACACTAGCTATACCACATTCATTATATTTCAGAATGAACTTCACGGCTTCCACTTATTAGCATTTAATTGATTCCTTTATTTCTTTCTTTAAAAAAAAAACATTTGTTTGGCTATATTGTTTCTGTCCGTTATTCATGATGTATAGTTGTATACCTATTGGTAGTATTATATATATACAAGATAGGATGACTCATACAATTCTTTGTTTTCATTTTCTTATCAAAGATATATTAGGGAGAGGTTTGAGCTTGAAACATCTATCGAAAAAAAGAGATAATTAGACAAATGCTATTTGAGTTATATTTCATTGGCTCTTTGTTTTCTTTTTGAAGTATCTTAATAATAAAAGGTTATTTTTCAACAATTTATCCATACAGTATTTAAGATAATTATTATTGATTTATTATATGAAATTGAAATTTAACTTGTCATGTTCAAGTGATCATAATGGGTGTTTGATCCGTGCCGATTATAATTAAGGTTTTGAAAACTGAATCGATTATTGAATCATTCGAGCTACCGCTTAGATGTTTTACAGGTTCAATCGGTTCAACTGGAAGTTCAACCGCAATAACCATTTTATAATAAAATAATATATAAAATAAAATACAAACAAAAAATAAAAATTATATCATAATATAGACATTAAAATATCCTCAAATTTAAAGTGTTAGATAGATCAACAAAAAGTGTTATAATCTCACTCAAATACAACGTATAAAATTAATATTAAGTATTTCTTTTGGACAAAAATGGAGATAATTTTAAATTCTTTTTGGTATTATGAGATAATTTTAAATATTATTCTCAAATTAGAACCCTCTTTTGGGTATTATAAGATAATTTTAATCCATAGTTTTTTCGTTTTTTTTATGAGCACCTACTCGAACCCAAAGCAATAGTCCAATAACCTAATTCTAAAACATGAAGTCCCTCATTTTTTTTTTGACATTGACATGTTATTATTAAATTTTAACTTCCTTTTGGATTCGGTAATGTTATAAAAGAAAGTCAACACATACACACCCCACCCAAACAAAATTCTAGTCAAAGTAAAAAGAAAGTAAAACAGAAAACCCTAGTCCACACTTAAACTCTCTCTAGTCTCCCTTCTAGCTCTTTGTGTCTCGTAAAACCTGAAAAGTTAATTAGATAAAATAAATAACTAAAGTGAATTAATTAAATTAGAGTCCAAAGTTCAAATGAAAATATTAACCTCGGAATTAGGAAATTTTGCTGGAATATTTGGATTCAGTGAATTTTTTCGAGTAAAGAAGGATAAACCGCCAGTTTAAGTTGTGCCGTAATCCGAATCGTTAAATTAAGTGACGGTACCGGCTTAGCGCCGTCGAAAAAAGTATAAAATGAAAATGATGATATAAGAACGCTCACAAAAATATTTATGACGCGAACACGAACACCTATTTTAAAGATTTTGACCCGAAATGGGCTAAATATGTGAAATTACGCCCTTGCCCCTCCTTAATGAGCATAAAGACTGATGCCGTTCCTCCAAATTCATTCTTCTTCCTCGAAGAAGTGAGGGAGCACAGATGAGAGAAGAGAGAAATGGAGGTGGTGGTTCTAGGGCTGTCAAACGGGCTAGCCCGCCCCGCCCCGCCCCACCGAAAGCCCGCCCCGGCCCGCCTAAGGTGGCAGTCATGAAATCCCACCCCGCCCCGCCTAATGGCGGGCTAGCGGGTTGGCGGGCTTAGCTCGCCTAACTTTTTTTTTAAAAAAAAAAAAGAAAAATAATTAAATTTATTTTTTAAAAAATATAATTTCACAAATATTTCAATAATCAATTATATTTAATTAAATATTATAAAGAATAGGTAATTTAATATTATTTTCTTAATATAATTTTCTAAAAATTTCACTAATTTATAATAATTTTTACTAATTAATTAATTATTTTCCTAATTTTACAAAAAATAGCGAAAATATTAGGCCCGGCGGGCTAGCCCGCCCCGCCCTGCCGAAGCCCGCGGACTAAACGGGGTGGGTTAGGCGGGTTTGATTATTATGGCGGTTTTAAAATACTAGCCCGCCCCGCCTTTTTTGGCGGGCTAAGCGGGCCGGCCCAGCGGGTTTAGGCCCGTTTGACAGCCCTAGGTGGTTCTAGTATTCACCACTAGCTTCAAATCACCACAACTTCTACATCGGAGCTCTGATTGATGCACCGTTTGCACCTATGCGAAGCTCATTTCTCACTCTACGTTTTTATCTGAACAAAGTGGTAAGAAACTCGAAATCCCTTCTCCACTTTTGAGCCCTAAGTTCTGCGAAAATTGGGTTTTTATGGGTGTTTGAGTTTTATGATTCTTTATGTTCTAGGGATGCTTAAGCTTGAGTATGAACTAAGAATCACCACCTATAACGTTGATTGAAGGTAAATGCAATCACAACCCTTGCCCTCATTAATTTTATGAACCCTAGGTTAAGAAAATTGGGGATTTTATGATTATAGATTATGATTGATGATGGGTAGAGGTTAGAGGAGCTAAATGAAGCTTGGTAAGGCTAGTAGAGGCAATGGGTATGAAGGAAATGTGCTTAGATGCTCAATGGCGTGAAGAAAACACACATGAGAACATTGAGCTTAAAGTCTAGGTACAGTTTAAGATTCATTAATGTAAAATGTAATCTAGCATGATAACCTAGGTTAGCTGGAATTAGGATAAACCTTGTGAATGAATGATGTTTGATGATTAATTATGTTTGATGCTTGATGAATGATGATTAATGAATGTGTGCTAAGTCCAAATAAGTTGCTTGATGGATGATGATGATGATGTATGAAATAATGAAAATGTCTAAAAGAAAAGACTTAGTACCTATGCATGAGATGGTTAATTGAAGTCTCTAAGATTGGGATATGAATGTTTTAAAGAAAGAAATGAATTTGAAGTGTATCGGAGTTAGGAAAGATGATTTGGACAAGTTTTGGTTTGGAAAGTGAATGTTATGGGTTTTGACCAAAATATGTTTTTAGGCGAACTTCGATGAATCGAAAATTAATGAACATTTCAAGAAAACGATTGAAAAATATAAAGTTTCAAAGCTTGTTTTAAAGTTTAATGAATGTTTTAATGTAGATTAAGAACACTCATGAACAACAAACCCCAAAAACCACCAAAAATCACTACCACCACTTTGGTCATCATCATCACCACTACTCCGTCACTCTCATCCTTTTTGAATAATCAAGCTCAAGCTCTCCTTCTTTTCCTCTTCAACCGAACCACCACCATCATCAAATTCAAGTTTTCTTCAACAATATCAAGTTCTTCTCTTCTTCAAGAACCGGAAGCCAACCTCATCATTTTTGGTTTTTCATTTTCTTTGATTTTATGAAGATAATTGCAAGGCCAAACCCTTGCATTGTTTGATTTTTATTGTCTTGTAAATTTTTGGTTTAGTAGTTAAGCCCTTGAAGAACCCTAGCTCAACCGTGTAACCTAAGGAGTTTTTGGTGTATCTTTGTCATTTTCAAAGCGATCTACAAGAGGTAAGGGGGTTAGGGTTTTACTAGAGAAAGTGGTAAAAGACATGAACATGAATATGGGATTAAAATGCGGAAAGTTGGTAAACTTGTGTTAAAACGGATTTTTGATTAATAAAGATAAGGTGAACTTGATGATTGAGTCCTTAATGAGGTGAACTTGATGGATTATTCAAGTTCCAAAGACCTTCGCATTACTGAGTTGCCTAGGAACTTCGGAATAAGGTTAATTCCCCCCATTCGACCATTTGACATAATGAATTTTATGCCTTACGTGACAACCATTCTTAATTGGGATTATTGGTGTTCATAGGGACACGTGCGCAATACTTCAACTCTAGACCATGACCAAGACCCTTTTATCAATATCAATTCTTATCATTTCGCTTTTATTCTTGTTCATAACTCTCAACCATTGCAACCCCCAAATATTTTCACAACCATGCACAAGTCAAAACATTTCAATTCCTAGGGAGAACGACTCGAGTTCAATACTCGGTATTTTAACTGGTTGAAAGCTCTATGACACCTTTTATAAATCTTGATTCGACTCTCATAGCTGGTTCAGGACTATCTATGTAGCATCCTTAAATTTTAACGACGTAAGTTACGTGTAGATATAAGAAATTGAGTACTAGAACCGGAACACACTACATTAAAACTCGACCCAATCGGGTCAAGTTGAGTGAGGTGAGTCAAATACCCAACACCCACTCACTCCCTTACAACACAACAACAACAACACGTACACAACAACAACAATACACGCTCACTCTCTCTTTCACTCTCACAAACCATCACCAACACTCAACTTCAAACCACCACAACTTGATTACCGGAGCTCCGATCGCCGCACCGTCAGTGGCTACTTGAAGCTCTCGTCCCCATCTCCGTATACATACCACATTTGACGTAAGGGTTAGAGTTTATCATAGTTGCATTCTCCTTCTACCCCATTTCTTGAGTTTAGGTCAAGTTTAAGTGAAACCCTTGGAAATTTCTGGTGATAGGGGATTCTAGGCACAGATTGAAGCCAAGGGGGCATCACTAGAGCTATTGGGATTGGAGGAATTGGTTAGGAATCCATAGCTTGGAGGTCTACGAGAGGTACGGAATAGGATTCTTTGGTATAGGACTTGTATTTACTTGACTCTCTTGGTTGCATGTTTACTTACTGTGTTGAATTGATGATTGCATGATGAATGTATGATTGCATGTGCTTGTTGATACTAAAAACTGTTTTGTAAAGTTGAATTGGATGAATAGGAAGTGGAAAATTGATGAGAAGTTGTGGACAAGAAGTGAATTTGAATCAAATTTTGATGTGGTTTGTCCCAAGAGAGAATGGGACACAATGTGCCAAATTGAGGTGGTAAAAGGTTTGAAAAAGGGATGGTGAAAGTTGTGATTTTTGAACTGATTTTGCAGGTTTCTGTAAAAAAGAATCGATTCTTTGATGTTCGAGTCGATTCGCTGCACCAAAAACCTTTAAAGATTCGTGATCTTCAACCAGCGAATCGACTCTGTTCTTGGCGAAATCGATTCATTATCATCCAGGGAGTAAATGTGATTTCTCAAATCGATTCGCCCCAAATCCAAATCGACTCGATGTGTTATCCATTTATTAAAATTTCAACTAAGTGTAATGAGTCGATTCTGGAGGGTGCAAAATCGATTCGTTTTTGGACAAGGGCTAAACATGGATTTCTCGAATCGATTCGACGTGTCTGAGAGTCAATTCTAATCTTTAACTTAAATAAAATAAATTTGATGAAGCAAAACGAATCGACTCGGACGGTGGTAGAATCGATTTGAGGTCCTTTGAAACGTTTTTGGAAGGAATTTTGTAAGAGGATGGAATCGATTCAGATAGCTCCAGAATCGATTCGTTTCCTCCCAGGAACCAAAACGGTTTTGTACACAGCCACAGGGAATCGATTCGGCTTATGACAGAATCAATTCGGCTCTCAACAAAAATGGGGAATAACGATTTCAGCTGATTTTAATTATGAGCAATGGCACAAGTTCCACTTCCTAGTTCATCCGAGAGATTTCATTTTTGCATTTCCTTATACCGTGAGCCTAGGTCTAGAGGGGCCTGCGGGCTAACGACTCGGCTTACGGCAACAACGAACCATCGGGGGTAATAAGCAAGAGAGGGGGTCAGAGAGCATGTCCATCTTGCTTATCTTAGGCTTTAATATGATGATATATGAGGAACCCCCAATTTATGAAATGAGAAAAATATGAAAATATCGTAAACGATCGGGGCCCGTGAAAGCCCTCGGGGAAGTACAACCGATGGTCATCCGGTGCTAATTCCGGATCGGTCGGGCTTGGCTATAATAACCAACCGGGTGAGCTCATCTTAGCCTTTAGGAATAGACATACATCATGTGCATTTTGGTTGACATTGTTTGGGTGTGCCTAGCTAAAACATATGTGTGTTTGCGCTACTTGAGTAATTGTATTAATTGATTAATTGTTTGTGAATGCTTGACCTTGAGGTTTAAGTAAGTATTAGTATTATGCCTTAGGCGCTTGTTCCGTACTGGGAACCCAGTGGATTTGGGGTTCTCACTCCGTTGTGGTTAAATATTTCAGATGCAGGTGGCAGGTAGTAGTCGAGATTGGTTTGCCAGAGTTATTTTGAGGAATAACTTCTAAGTTGGTTTAGCTATAAACTGTTCATGTAGAGAGCTTTATTTTGTACCCTTGTATCTAGTAAACTACATTTGGAGACATGTATATTTTGGAAGTTGTAACTGATGTGTAGTATGACATGACTACGAAACTGAACCAATACGTTGCGCTACTCTACTAACATATAATGTCATATGTAGTTATTGGCTCCTTGACTTGTCATTTCTTTCATCTTTTAGTAGCCATTCTATAATCTCTTCGCGTATCAAACATGTAATCATCTTGAGTTCCACCGGCTTGGACTTAAGCTGAGTGATGGAAGCTTGGGGTGTTACATTTTTGGTATCAGAGCAGTACCTTCCTTATGAGCCTGAGGGGCGGACTGTTTATACTACGTGGCATATCTCTTATGAACCTCTATGCTAAATAATGATATGTATGTGATACATGTATAGCCTTGCTTGCGTGTGACTATACCTTGGGAACTTAATACACTATGCTTATGATATTGAGACTGATCACCTTGATATCTGCGGTTGGTGTTGACAGGACCCTAATGGCAACTCCCACGCGAGGTAGAGGTAGAGGACGTGGCCGCAATCCACCTGCGGCAAACGAACCCGACAACGGACAGTAGGAGTTCTTCGCTGCCATGACTAACATGGCCAACACCATACAAGCAGGGATGACGGCTGTGAATGTAGCCCATGTCGCCGCCATGGCAGGAGGTGGCGGTGGACCGGCAGGAGAGAGGCCAATGACCTTAGCCAACTTTCTTAAAATCAATCCGCCAACTTCCCAAGGGACTACCGATCCGACGGAAGCGGATGATTGGTTCCTTGCAGTGGAGAGAGCACTATTGGGCCAACAGGTACCGGAAGACCAGTATGTGACGTTTACTACTTATCTGTTGACTGGGGAGGCACAATACTGGTGGAGGGGAGCTCTTAGGTTGCTCCGACAAGGGGATGTGGACTTTGTGGCAACTTGGGAGGTATTTAAGGAGGCGTTCTACCTGAAGTATTTTTCGGTGTCGGTGAGGGGAAAGCGAGAGATGGAATTGATGCACCTAAGGCAGAGTGATATGGACATAGCTGCTTACACTCGTAAGTTTGAGGATGTTTGCAAGTTCACTCGGACTTGCCAGGGCGCACCGGCTGAATATGAGGCGTGGAAGTCCCTGAAATATCAGGATGGTTTGAGGGATGACATCCTGAAGGTAGTGGTACCGTTGGAAATTCAAACATTCGCCGCTCTGGTGAACAAATGTCAAGTCATTGAGGATTGCAATAAGAGGATGTCAGGAGGAGGGTTTGTAGAGGTTACCTAGGTCGCGGGCGCGGCGGGATGTTGGCATCGCGTGGTCAAAGTTTCAAGTATGGGAGCTCTTCTCACTCCCGCAACCAAAGTGGTCATGGGATGTATAGAAGAGGTGCCTCGCAGGTCGATGGAAGGGGCAGCCGACAGAGTTATGGTGTCCTAGTGTGCGAAAAATGTGGAAGGAGTCACCCCAACCAACCTTGTCCAAGGTCTAATCAGGTGTGTTTCGCATGTGGTGGTGTTGGACACTATGCAAGCTCTTGTCAGAACCGTGGTAATACCGGAACTGGAAAGGCGACGCCACCACAAGGAAGGGTGTATTCAGTGACTGCAAAGGAGGCATCCAAGTCAGGTACCCTACTAATTCAGCGTTGTAAGCTAGGTGAACATATTGCGTCTGCTCTAATTGATACTGGTACAACGCATTCTTTCATTGACTTTGATAAAGCTAGCAATTTGGGATTGAGAATTTCTCATCTAGATAAGGATTTACATGTACATAACACGTCAGGGGTGTGTATTACTAGATTGGGTTGTGAAGGGGTACCCTTTGTATTGTCTGGTAGGGAGTTTGTGCATGATTTTATCTGATTGCCTCTAGGTGAATTAGAAATGATATTTGGTTTGGATTGGATGACGAAGCACCGTGTCATAGTGGACTGTTATGATAAGGAGATTAAGTTTACGGATAAGGGTGCGAAGGGTGCAGTAGTTGCCCATAATTACTACTTGGGTGCGGTAGATGTATACAGTAGTGGCGAGAAGTGTACGGGATTTTTGCTTTTCTCGGCCGGAGTAAGCGGAGATAATGTTGAAATAGAACAGATTCCGGTACTCCGGGAGTTTCCCGATGTCTTTCCGGAAGACATTCCTGAATTTCCTCCTCAGAGAGAAGTAGAGTTTGCTATCGAATTGGTTCATGGTGCTGGGCCAATGTTTGTGGCTCCGTACCGAATGGCGCCGACTGAGATGGCCGAGTTAAAGAAACAATTGGATGAACTATTGGAAAAGAAGTTTGTAAGGATGAGCGTGTCTCCGTGGGGGGCACCGGTGTTGTTGGTAAAGAAGAAAGACGGGAGTATGTGCCTATGTGTAGATTATAGGCAATTGAACAAGGTAACGGTGAAGAACAAGTACCCTTTGTCGAGAATTGATGATCTAATGGATCAGTGGCAGGGTGCTAAAGTCTTTTCGAAGATTGACTTGAGGTCGGGGTATCATCAGATCAGGGTAAAGGACTCTGATCTTCCGAAGACTACTTTTCGAACTCGCTACGGACACTATGAGTATACAGTGATGTCTTTTGGGTTGACAAATTCCCCAGCTGTCTTCATGGACTATATGAACAGGGTGTTCCGGCAATTTTTGGACAAGTTTGTGGTGGTGTTCATAGATGACATCCTAATATACTCGAAAACTGAACAGGAACATGCGAAGTATCTGAGAACGGTCTTGCAGATATTGAAGGAGAGGAAGTTGTATGCAAAGCTCTCGAAATGTGAGTTTTAGAAAACTGAGGTGAAGTTTCTTGGACATGTGGTGAGTGAGGGTGGAATTGCGGCAGATCCGTCCAAGATCGAAGCTGTTTTGGAATGGAATAGACCGACCACAGCTACCGAGGTACGCAGTTTTCTAGGCCTGGCGGGATATTATCGGAGGTTTATAAAAGGGTTCTCACAAATAGCTTTGCCGATGACACGGCTGACCTGTAAAGAAACTCCGTTTGAATGGAGCGCGGAATGTGAGGAAAGTTTCCGAACCTTGAAAGAAAGGTTAACAATCGCGCCGGTATTGATATTACCAGAGCCGGGACAACCATTCGAAGTGTATTGTGATGCTTCGTTGAAAGGTTTGGGTTGTGTACTGATGCAACACCATAACATGGTGGCCTACGCATCGCAACAGTTGTGGCCTCATGAATTGAATTACCCAACGCACGATCTAGAACTGGCAGCGATCGTGTTTGCCCTTAAGATATGGATGCATTATCTCTATGGTGCGAAGTTCAGTGTCTTTTCTGATCATAAGAGCTTGAGATACATCTTCGATCAGAAGGAATTAAATATGAGGCAAAGGAGGTGGATGGAATTGCTCAAGGACTACGACTTTGAGTTGAATTACCATCCTGGAAAGGCAAATGTAGTAGCGGATGCTCTGAGCCGGAAATCACTGGTGGCGTCCGAGATGGCGATTAAAGAAGGGGAACTCTTGGATAGTTTCAATGGTTTAAAGCTTGGTATGGGAGACACAGACAGAAAAGTGTGTCTTAAGGAATTACGGATCACAAGCGACTTTAAGAGTGCGATCCGTGATGCTCAGCAGCAAATGACATCGGAGGAATTGTACAAGATGTTGCCCACACAAGACGGTAAGGTACAAGAAGGGGTCTTTCGAAACGAAGACGGCATGTGGAGCTACAAGGGAAGGATATGCGTACCAGGCAGTGGTAATCTGAGACGAGAAATCTTGGAGGAAGCGCATCGAAGTAAGTTGTCGGTGCATCCTGGGTCTACTAAGATGTACCAAGATTTGAAGGGAATGTTCTGGTGGCCGGGAATGAAACAAGAGGTAGCAAAATTTGTGTCTACGTGCCTGACATGTCAGAAAGTGAAGATTGAGCATCAAAAACCTCCCGGATTATTACAATCGCTAGAGATTCCTCAGTGGAAATGGGAAGGAATATCCATGGATTTTGTGTCGGGACTTCCGAAGACAAAGGCAGGGTATGATGCCATTTGGGTGATAGTGGATCGTTTGACCAAGTCCGCTCATTTTCTACCGATGAAGATGACGGACCCGGTAGAGAAGCTTGCTCGGTTGTATATTAAAGAAGTGGTGAGGTTACATGGGGTACCGACAAGCATCGTATCAGATCGTGATACACGATTCACTTCGAGGTTTTGGGAAGCGTTACAAAGCGCTTTCGGTACTACTTTGCGCCTAAGCACCGCCTATCATCCACAAACAGACGGTCAGTCGGAAAGAACAATACAGACTCTGGAAGACATGTTACGAGCTTGTGTGCTAGATAGCCACAACACTTTGGATTCTCAACTACCCCTGATCGAATTTGCATACAATAACAGTTATCATTCAAGCATTGGCATGGCTTCTTATGAAGCCTTGTACGGGAGAAAGTGTCAATCGCCCTTATGTTGGTACAAAACGGGCGAAAAGAGTGTTGTTGGACCGGAATTGGTCGAAAGGACTACCGAACAAATTAAGAGAATCCGGGCAAGGATACTTGAGTCTCAAAGTAGGCAGAAAAGCTATGCGGATAACCGGCGAAGACCATTGGAATTTAAAGTGGGAAATCATGTGTTTCTGAAAGTATCTCCACTTACCGGGGTTGGTAGATCAATTAAGGCAAGGAAACTTGATCCAAGGTACTACGGTCCATTCGAAGTATTGGAGAGAATTGGACCCGTAGCGTATAGACTTGCCTTACCGCCTAACTTGTCCTACATCCATGACATGTTCCACGTATCTCAACTTCGCAAGTATGTGGCGGATGAAAGTCATGTGATTAACCCGGACGATGTCCACGTGAACTATGATTTGACGTTAAATGGACTGCCCATGGGAATCGTCGATTATAGTGTCAAGGAACTTCGTGGAAAGAAGATTCAGTTGGTGAAAGTAGTTTGGAATCATGGAGGAACCGAAGCATACACATGGGAAAAGGAGTCGAACATGAGGGAGCACCATCCGTTGTTATTCCTAGGTAACTTCAAATTTTGAGGGCAAAATTTTTGTTAGGGGGTAGAATGTAGCATCCTTAAATTTTAATGACGTAAATTACGTGTAGATTTCTCTAACTTGAACTTCATTGGCCCACAACACTATGCCTTGTTAGAGACGGATGATCAACTTAGAGCTCTATGTGAGGTGTTGGACAAAAAGGAAATAGACTCCTTGGGGTTGGATGAATCAAGGTTCATTACTTGTGGGAAATCAGAATTCAAATCCTATAGTGGACATCTTCACAAGCTTCACAATAATAGAGCCAATGTTGGAGCATTTAGTTTGAGGAAGCATTTGGGATCTTGGCAATTTCAAGAGAAGCTTGTAATTCATATAGCGATGGGTGGACTAACCAAGTTTGGGATCCCGGAAAAAGCTATAAGAGTCAACACTTTTGCGGAGTCATTACTTGCATTGGAGCTTTTAGGGACTTGTTGAATATGAATGGGGATCCCATAGAGAACACAAAGTTCAAGCATTGGTGGGGATTCAAGGATGAGTTCAAACACGAGCCACCATAACAAGAGCTTCCCAGCAATGTCCAACTTGAAGGACAATAAACAAAAGTGTTAGGTGAGAGATACCCCACCATGGTAACACCTTCCAATTCTGGCCTTATCCTTCTTTATATCATTTTGTATATATTTCGTAGTTGGATAAATTGGAATTTTTTCTTGTTTGATAATTGTATTATAAGGGTGAACACATTAGTTATAGATTGTACATATTTTATACCCTGAGAAAAAAATTAGAAAAGGAAGAAAACAACAAAAATATGAAATTTCTAGAGAAGTTTCAAATGTAGGGCACCCCATGCAGCCGTATACCATGCTCGTGCAGCCGCACGTACTCAAAATTTCGAATTTGGTGGCCTCTGCCTAGGGTGTGCGCTCGTACGCCCCTACCGTGCATCCGCACGAGTTGAAACTGCACATTTCGTAGCTCTCTGTCAAATACGTGCCGTCGCACATCCCCCGTGTGAACGCACAGTTCCCTAGAATACTCTCGGGTTAGCCTATGTCTTAATCATGCGCCCGCACGCTTACACTGTACGTCCACGTGAAGCCCAAAATTTGGGCTAAATGGGCCCCTGTTAAGGGCGAGCAACCGCACGTCGAGACCATGCGGCCGCATGGTGCTGTCTGCAGCGCTCAAAATAGTGTTTCAAACACTCTTTCTCTTATTGTCTTCACACCCACTTCCCAACTCCACTCAATTGTGTGAACGTCACTCACTACTCATTGACTAGTAACTTCTTCTCCCTCATACATGTAGTTAGTTGATTAGCTAGGTTGTTAGCTTAGTATCTTATGAACTTAGTTAGTTTTTTAGGATTAGAAATAGTTAGTTTCTTAGAATTAGATGACATTTGTTGTGATATTTGTTTATTATTGTTGATTAGTTGATGGTTGTTGTGCTTATTTGCATGAGATTGGGATTAGAACACTTGATTAAATTCATACCTTCTAAGAACTACACGCCAAATGTTCGATGAAAATCCTCAATGGATTTTAATTTTATTTTTGATCCAATCCTTGCCTTAGTTGATTTGTTTCACTATGGCTATTTTTTGCATTTAAATTGGGATCAAAACCAAGTTAATTTGACCATTGAAAGCTTGATACATTGTTAGTATGCATGAAGTTGTTCATGATTAGTGCTTGTGCTTAGTTGATATTTATCTAACAATGTGCTAAGTGGTGCTTGATTTATTTCTCAATATACATTGATATGCATGCTAGATCACCATGTATGATATGCTATTGTTGATTCCATTGCACCATGATTGTTTTACCTAGTTTGATTAGTAACCTGTGTTATGTTATTGTTGAAACCTTGAATCAAATTAGGAACGTTTGGCTAAGAGAAATTGAATTTTATTAATGATTGGTATAGGTGTGTTCATTATAGCTCTTGTGTGAATTCTTCAGCTCGCAACGAAAATTCCCACAAGGCTTGCAATGGACACAAACAACTAAACATAATCATTTTGCCAAAAGTTTGAATTTAAGAGAACACCAAGCTAGATGTGATTTATTGATTGAACTAACATGGTATTATTGTTTGTTTTTCATGGATTGTTTGAACCTTGTTAGTATTTGCATGCTTGATTATTTTTCTTCAATAGTAAATCCTATAATCCCATACCTTGTTTGATTTGTCTATTGGATTTTCTATCTTTTCAGATAGCGATGAGGACGGAGCGGATAGTGATGATGAGTACACCAATGATTGGACCGATTCCCGGCTATACAATTGTGCACAGAGGACCGTGCCATCTTCAAGTATGGGGAGGGCTAATGCCGGAGGCAACAAATTAGGTCTATTCTTAATTCTGTTGAACATTTTACTGCTTTCATAGTTAGTAATTTGCTACTTGTTAGTTGATAGTATGCATCTAATTTCCTCTTTTCCTATGAATTGACAATGCAAATAGCTGAGTTTTTTAAACATGTGCTTCTTTAGGGGACCTGATCAAAAATTTTCTAAAAACTAATTTGTTTGACTTGACTTTTACACTTACTTTGAATTGCCTAATCATATATTAGAGTGGAAGAACACACAACCTAGAAAGATTTTTAGCTTAATAATGTGGTTTCATATCTTTAAAATCACTATTTTCTTCTTGTGTGTTAAATCCTCTTCTATGATTGTAATTCATGATTTACTTAATTCTTTATGTCCACCATTTATGTATCTGTGTATTTGTGTGATAGAGGCCTTCAAATTTCAAATCAGCTCACTTACCAAATGGTCTAACCCGTTAAATATCACATTTGCAACCCGTTGCACACATACACACACTTGATGTTGATTGTTAGATGCAAAGTAAATTGTAAAAAGCAAGATTAGAAAGGAACCGAGAGTTTATAACCCTAGACACTTAAGTGCTTAGAGTGTATACGCATCTAGTAAGGGTTTTTAAGCTTAACTCTATGTTTTAAGACATTTCTTGCAGTGTAAGTCAACTATAATCCTTTGAGCTTAATTGAGATTTTGGGGTTAGTATTTACTGTAATACTCATGCTCGTTTTTTTGTACATGTTTGCTAAATTTCTCTATTTTTAAATTCATTCATAGCATGAACCTTGTGTAGTTCTCTTTTTATATGATCTCCATGAACTTTGTTTTGAAACTCTTAAAAAGTCCACTTACCTCTTGGTTTTATTCACTTGAGCATGAAGACATGCTAATCTTTAAATGTAGGTGATTTGATGGACCTATATTTGATGATAAAACATGTGTTATAATTGAGGGGTTTATCAACAAAAAATCACATAATTGTTTGTGAATAACCATGTTTGTGAACATTTTTCCATATATGCTCTAATTGAGAAATACATGCTAAATTAGCCTTAAATTGTATAGAATTTATAAAATCTCATCCCACTTGGTGCCTTCATATGTTTGTTAGTGTATTTCAGGTCATTAGAGATTGAGAATGGCATAGGAAAGGCTAAGGAATGCATTGGAGGCAAATGATTCATGAAGAAAAGCCAAAAAGAAGAAAAAGGGCACCATGCGGTCGCAGGTCCCTTCTTGCGTCCGTACGGGTCCCTAAGAGCGTCTTAGGAGAGTTTCTATCCATCTCGTACATCCGCACAATCCACTTTTGCCTCCGCACGTGGACCGTGCCATCGCACGACTACGCTGACAGCACATAAAAATAAGGTCAAGACTCTGGTGATGAACGTATATCCATTCCTCATGTGATGAAATGTGGTGGCTAGTCATATTGGAAGGCACATGTGGTGGTTGAGGTGATTGAAGTGGGGCCCAACCTGTGATGATACAAAATTGTCGAGGAACACTCTCTTTCTTGTGTTGTAATTAGGCATGATGGTAGCCATATTAATCATAATTAAGTTCGTAGGCTTTTTTGTTGGGCTTATTAAAAGTTTTGTTATTGTTGGGTCTAGATCAGCGATATTGAAGGACTAAAGAGAATTTGGGAATCAATTTTTAATTTATGACCTTAACCACAATTCTATCTATCTCAAGATTTTATAACAGTTTATCGTGTACTTTAAATAATTATATTAATTTTTATTTATAACGTTTAAAAACTTTCATATTATTAATTTTATTTATATTGACCTTGACCCTAATAATTTTTATTTATAATGTTTAAAAATTTATTTTCAAATTATTAATTTTATAAATTTTATTTGTTTTATATTTTTTAAAGTATCATTTATAAACATTATTATTATATATTCACTTAATCATTGGTATTGCCATATATCGTTTACGTTTTATGCTATGATACTTCATATTTATAAATTATTACTGATAATATTATATAATATCGTAAAATGTTAAAAAAAAAATATGAAACATACCAAAATAGAATGTTTCATTTAATTTGATTATGCGCATCAAGATTACATTTTGCTAATTTTCGTGTATCTTTCATTTTAAATCTTAAAAATTACCCAACCCACTTAAAGACTACATTATAATGTTTCTTTTAAAATAATCATTAAATTAGCCCCTTGTAAACCAAAAAACAAAAAAAAAACGTGAAAGGAGTGGGACACATTTATAATGTTTCGGTTAAAAAACTGAATATGAATGTTCCATTAAATATATACCATTGATTTTTCTTGAAGTTATAGTTCTTTTATTTTTTTTTAGGTATACTGAAGTTACCAAACCCAGTTTTTATTAACAACTCAGACCCATCATCAACAAAACAAAAAATCTAGTGCGAAGAACAAACAATTTAGAACACCAGTTGCAGGTGAAACAAAAGCATGAGGACAGAGGACAGTTACAAAAAAAATGGCCCAAATTTACGAAAATTAACCCTGAAACTAATTATCATCATTAGCATTCCTTAACCTTAACCTACAACCCCATGTGCACTCACTGAAAGGCTGCTGATTCTGACCCCCAACAAACTTTCATGTAGCTGCCGCACAACCAATACAATGCGTCACATCTGAATTCACCAACATCCCTTCATCACATGTAGAACCAACTTGCTTTCATCATCAGAGTTCGACCCTAAAAATAAAGGCTAAAAGTGAAATTTCACATCAAGGGCCCAAGGTTTCGCTTCTTGGAAGGCCCAAATTGGTATCAGAGCAGGTAATCCTTGTAAAGCTTTGGGATGGACTGCCTATAGTTCATTGCATTACTCTGTGTCATTGAGTCGTCATGCTTTAGGTATCTATGTGATACTTATGCGCATGAGTGTTTGTTTGTTGCATTTAGAGTACTGTTGGCACTAAACTTTACATATTGAGACTGATCACCTTGATGTGTTTACGTTGGTGTTGACAGGGATCTTGAAAATGTCAAGACTCAGACACGGTGGACATAGGGATGCTGTCACTCACAGTGCTAGTGATGGTGAAAGGCTGAACATTTTGACGATTTCGCTAATATAGCTACAACTATCTGTGAGTCGGTTGTAGCTATCCGAGAGTCGAATGCTGCAACGGATAGGCACACCAGTGGGAATGGAGGTGTCACTTCAGGAGATCATAGGGTTACTTTGGTGGACTTCATGAAGCTCCGCCCCTCACAGTTCTCTGAATCCACTGATCCTTCTAAGGTGGATAATTGGTTTGAGGAGATGGAGAGATCTCTGAGGGCACAACAGGTGCCGAAAGTTCAGAAAGTGGAGTTTGTCGCTCACCTTCTCTAAGGGGATGCCCAATACTAGTGGAAAGGCGTTTAGAGACTCTTGGGCAAGACCTCTGAGGCCATCACATGGGAAGAGTTTCGTGAGGAGTTTTATAAGAAGTACTTTCCTGAGTCCGCCCGCAACTCTAAAGAATTGGAGTTGTTAAGCTTTAAGCAAGGGGATCTGACATTGGATGAGTGCATTAGGAAGTTTTAGGACCTTTGTCGCTTCTCTGAAGCAGGTGGAGGTGCCCCGGCGAGTTATGAGAAGTGGAAGTGTATGAAGTTTGAGGCTAGATTGAGGGATGATATCCAGTTTCAGGTGAGATCCTCAGGAATAAGGAAGTTTTATGAGTTGGTCGAGAGGTGTAGACGTGCTGATGATTTTTGCAAGAAGATGACCAATTTCAGGATCTCCAAAAGAAATGCACCATCTCAGAGCTTCGACCGCAATCTTGCATCTCAAGGTCATAATTTCAAGAACAACAACCAGACTTTCCGCAATTTCAATCAAGCAGGAGGAAGCCAAGGTCGTAACTTTGGAGGTAGTTTCGGCATTTTAAGTTTTGAAAATTTTAGTAATATGAATTATTAATAAAATAAATAAATAAATAAAATATTCTTTAATATTTTTTAAAACAATTTAATTTTCCACTTTCTTTGAAAATAATTTAGTTGATGAAATAAACTATCTGAAATTCTTAAAATAAAGACTTGTTTACCTTTTTCATTTTATTTTATTGATAAATAAAATTTATAGTATTCAGAAGTTAATGGTTTGATTATCAATTTCATTTTGGGAAATAAAAGTTGATAGGAACAAATTTAGTGTTTAGTCATTTTGAAAATCAACCATATACTCTCCTACGAAATTATGTTGCGCTCGTGTTATTAGAATTTAGGAACAAGTGATCCAAAGTGAAGACAAAGCCGAAAAAAAAAGTAAACACCAGTCCGGTCCCTAACCATTTTCAATTTGGACAAGCCCACACTTAATGATTCGAAAACCCCAATCTGGTTCTAAACTATTTAAAAAATAGGATAAATAGGTCCTTAAAACCGATTTATGAAGTTAGTATTTAGGGTTGATAAAAGGGTTGATAAACCGGTTTTAAGAGCCTATTTGTCCCAATTTTTAAATGGTTGAGGGTCGGATTTGGATTTTCGAATCATTAGGAATAGGTTTGTCCAAATTAAAAATGATCAGGGGCGGGATTGGTGTTTACTCAAAAAAAAGATAATAATAAATTGGAAAAAGAAAAAAGAGAAAAACGAAAAACCCCTCTACCAAGACTAAAACTGCGTTATTAAATCAATCGGTCGAGCGAGTGGTTTTGTTCTGTAATATCGACTCTCTTCCCGCCCAGTTACTCTCTCTCTCTCTCTCTCCGCACTCCAACGATGGGTAATTCGTCCAAGGACGATTCCGCCACCTCCGGCGACGCCTCTGGCGGCGATGTTCAGCCTTCAAATTCCAGCCTTTACTCCGAGGGCGAGAGAGTCCTCGCCTACCATGGCCCTCGAATCTACGAAGCCAAGGCACTTCTTCAAACTTCTCTCACTTCATCCTCTTTCATTTTTATTTTTATTTATTTTTGGCGAATTTCCAATTTCAAATACGCTGTCGTTTTTCTCGATTTCCGTTTTTCTTTTCCTTTTTGTCGTTTTTCTTGGTTTTGGATTTTGCACATTCCCGTGACTCTGTTAAAAAAGAAATAAACGGGAAAAAAAAAGAAAAAAAGAAAACAGGCCTTCCTTGTCGCTCACTGGTTATGCTTCCGCACTAGGCGTTTTTCACTGTTAGGGATTTGTTTGTTGTGTCTGTAAAATGGGCCATTCTCATTGCCTTCACTGAATTGTGAGTTACACTTTTTTTTTCTCTCTTGAAGGATAAAGCTTCTAAGGTCTTGGCGGTTTGGCATATTTAATTTTTGAAGTTTTAGTGGCAATTTTATCTGCATCATTATTGTATAGTAGTAATAATGTTTAATTGTCCTTATGTGTGATTTATTTAATGTTTGATGCTGGTAATGGATAAGTATGCTCATTTTCTCTCTTCCATTTGTGAGTAGATAATGTGAAATTGCATTAAGATACTGAATTGTGAGTTAATTTAGGGTTTCTTTGAGATGATGGCTTGTCTTTCTGCCATTCTACATGCATGCACTTAATGCAAAGGTTTTGGTTATTTTGATCTAATTTAGTGCATGTTTGACCATCAGGTGCAAAAGACTGAGATCAGAAAGAAAGAATGGAGATACTTTGTTCACTACCTTGTAAGTTCTGTTATTTCTTGATTTCAGTACTAAAAGTCATTTTGTATCAATTACTTTACTTCATGAGTATGAATAGTTTTTCTTTTTAAAGATGCTGTTTTACTTGGCAAATTTGAAATCTTAAGTAACTTAAAATGTGAAATTTTAAAGTGACATTGCTATTGACTTTTGGTTGCATTACTGTTTTCTACTTTTGCAGGGATGGAATAAAAAGTGAGTATCTTATCTTTCTTTTATTTCATTTCAAGTTCAGAGTTCAAATAGTAGAGGTACAAAGATGATGCTCCAATTCAGTATACACTATGCATTCTGAATCACTATATTTATTCTTCTTTTTTCTAACATGATAAATTAGTAAAAAAAAGTATTAAGTAAGAAGCACTATCTGACTCCTGCTAATGCTATAAGGTTCTGTTGTTGAATTAAGTAAGAAGCATTAGTTCTCATTTGGCTAATTTTCAAACTTGGCTTAAGCGAAAGTGGTGTATAAGGTACTTGTTAAAAGTTAATTGACAAATCTATATATAAGGCCTTTGTAATGATTGATCTATAGGTTTTTTTAGACGCAGCGTTCTTGATTGTTGATTTTTCCCCCTCTTAAATGCTTGCTATCAATGAGAATTATGGCTTTTAAGAAGTTAATGAAGTCATTATGATGATTCTTTCAATATATTTACAACAGTTGGGACGAATGGGTAGGTGAGGACCGTTTGATGAAACACACTGAAGAGAATGTCCAGAAACAGCAAGCCCTAGACAAAAAGCAAAGCGTAGACAAGAATGTTAAGTCTGGTCGTTCAAATCAAACAAAGGCCAAAAGTTCTATGGGTAAGTAATTGTCTCTTTGAAATGATCATGATTTATTGTGACAGTTTCCTGGAGCTTTTACTTTCCTTTGTGATGAAACTCTCTTGGCAAGGAGGTCTGACATCCCCATATTTTGAAAATATGGAATGTTCTATTTAGGTTATGCATTCATTTTCTGAATCTTCATTTGAGTCCCCTTTCATACATCTAACATATAAGCTACAAATGTGTAGTGGACACCTTTTAGTTTGTTTTCTCTTTTGGTAGTTTGGATTGCAAGAGAAGGAAGGTGAGGTATTGTCGTGAAGTCCTTTTCGTATGTATTGAAAAAGAAATTTTATTAAGGACTAAGGAAAGAAAATGTACAAAAAAGGATAAAAATCCTCTGGGGCTTATAGGTATAGAACAGTGCATGCCAATCCCTTTGAATATCAACTAGAGGAACATCTTCATCTTAAGTAAACCCTAAACCCTTTTAGGTAATTGTATGCCAAATAAAATCAGTAGTGGAAAAGGAATCATTAAAAAACGCCTAAAATTCCTGTCCAACCAAATGCACCAAACCATTGCAGAAACCAATGATTGCCATAGAATCTTTGTTTCTATGTGCAAGCAAACCTCTCAACTTGGTGACTAGAAAGTACAAACTAATATATCAGACTCAGAATCAAAATGTCAGAAATTTTCCATTAGTTTTAAAAGGTTCTTAAGGAGTTGTGAATAAATGGTTCTCATATAAATATGGGACATTGTCAACTGATCTCCGAAAATATTAGTCAATTACAGTTTTTGAACACAACTGCTCTTTTATTGGGAAAATGTTATGAAGTTTTAAACATGAAAAGAGTTTGAGATAATGGGTTAGTCAGATGCTAGCATGTAAGAAGCAAGTGGGAATAGTATCACTATCAGCATGTTCTGAAGACGCAAAAAGTGAATTTTACCGTTATAACTTGTAAGCACCAAACCACTTTTTTTTTTTTTTTAAAAAAATTTTAATAACCAGATTTTGATTTTGAAATTGATATAGAAGATCTGAATAATATAATATGTTGTTCCATTTGTTGATGTCAAACCTGTTTTAGATTATTCACAAGATGTGCATACAATTTCTTAGGCACCAGATCATCATTCTTCTCTTTTACCTCGACTCTTGGACTATGAAATATTATATCTTGATACTTCATACTGTTAGCATATAATTTTACATTTGATTTGGATTCTGTAGATGCAAAGGTGGATAAAGAAGACGTCAAGAATAATGGTATTATTCATTAACCTTCACCCTTCATTTTTTTTAAATTTATTTTGTTTAGTATATCTTTTTGTTTCTAACTTTACTATTATATTATTATTATTATTATTATTATTATTATTATTATTATCACTAAGGTCTAAGGCTCAATTCTTATTGTACATTGGAGATAAGATATTAGGTTAGATTCCATATTTCCATAAATAATAAATAAGCATTGTTTCATGTATTAAACTTGGAGCATTTTTGGCAAAAGGTAGTTTCAAGGTTTCTTTTTTTTTTTTTCTATTTTATTTTAAGTTCTACTCTGTTTTTGAATTTATATATCCTATTGTGAAAATTGAACCTTATTTATTTTTCTTCCTTATTATATACTACATTAATAATGTAATGTATGGATGGAAATCAAACCAATAATTCATACACATAGTTATTGATTTTGTTGAATTTAAAAATTCCAATTTCTGCTTGATTATGACTTATATCTTGTATGCCAAATTCTCTGCAGTACCAAAAGGGAAGAAACGTAAAACTGATTCAGGAGCTGAGGTCTGGTTTATATTTTGCTGTAACTGCATTGCTTGCATGTTCTTATATTTTAATGTTCTGCAATTTCCACCATTCTATAAATTACATGTGTTCCTTGCTAATTCATTTTATATTGCATGTGATAAAGACAAAATAGCACAATAAATTTAATGTGTTCTTATGGTGCATGGCTGAAACGAAAAAGAAGTATAAGTGGGAAGAAATTGAGATTTCAAGTTTTCGTCTTCATTTCTCTTACCTTCTTGTTTGTTAGGTGTTTAATTGGATTATTGGAATTTTTTTGTATCACTTTCCCTTAATTGAAAATTTTCTTCTAAGCTTGGTTTTCTAATCAACAGAAGGGCGGCAGCATGGCAGTTGAAAAGCTTGTCAAGATTCAAATTCCTGCAACATTAAAGAAACAACTTGTTGATGACTGGGAGTATGTTACTCAGCAGGAGAAGGTATATGGAAACACATTGAATACACTTTGGCCGCCTTAGATTTAATTCATCTTTCTTTTGAAGTTTATTACTACCAGTACAGATCTGCTTTCGATTTTTCAGGCTTCGTTCCACCAAAGATTGCAATCTGCTTGGTTCTTGAGGCTTTTTTATGATGCTTTTATATTAGTATGATTTATTAGATTCCTGTGCAAATAGCTAAATAAAATGACTATTGCACTGAAATTTTAGGTTGCATATCTGAGCTGTTGTTTTCAGCTTATATAATTGACGGCATTGTTTTTGTTGTAATGCAATGTGTTAGGGACTTGGGTATTATGGGTTGCTCAAGTCCCACATCGAGTAGTATGGGATACTTGATGGTGTATTTAAGGAGAGTGGTTCTTCCCCCTTAACAGCTAGCTTTTAAGGTGTGGTTCCCACTTTCCTTAGATACTTAACAATTGGTATCAGAGCCTTGGTTGTCGACGCCATGGAAAGGGCTACCTATAGGCTGGATTAAGGTGAATACCGAATACTGATAGACCATAGCAAAGGGCTGCTGCCGGGTCAGTGTCGATAGAGTGCAGCCGCCGTGGACGTCGGCTCTCCAAGGGGGGTGT
>JASCZI010060585.1:70236-82997 GCA_036250425.1 Stylosanthes scabra | reverse complement strand
CTTATTTACAAAGGCACTCCCTACAACTACATTTGAAAAGTTGGTATACAAAATCGGCATGCGACGATTGCGAGATATCAAATGATGTTGCCAACAGGGGGAGACTTTACTCTTTTTCCCTTGATCTGATTTTTATCCTACAAGGTTTTTCTAGACAAGGTTTTTAACGAGGCAGGACTCATCAAACAGGATATCGTACTCTTTTTCCCCTCAGTCAGGTTTTTTTCCCACAGGGTTTTTCTTGGCGAGGTTTTTAATGAGGCATATCCATAATGGACGTCCAGAGGGGAGTGTTACAATTATTGAGTGTCGGCAGATGGTTACTATGCCGGCACTATGCTGCATAGTAACCCAATAAATCATGACCGTCCATTCCAAATCAAGTTACTATGTTGCATAGTAAATGAATCATAGCCGTTCATTAATTTTCATGTAATAGTAAATCTTTTACTATAAATAGAGCTATGATTTCATAAGTTTTTCATATCCAGAAATCAATAAGAATTTTTAATACTTGCTCTCTCTCTTTCTTTTTTTATATTATCTTTTATATAGTTTTGGTTCTACTATAGCTTCTCTTATATTATCTTTTATATAGCTTTAGTTCTATTATAACTTCGACTATAGCAGCTTCAATTTTATAACAAGCACCATGTTTATGTATTAATATTTGGCAATTGAGGAACCAACGAATAAAACAATTTCCACATGACTAAATTGGCAATGTGGAAATTGAACAGCTGGAATTCGGTAATCGATGTTATATATCATGGACTTCTCACTTCTATGATTGATAGGTCTTTAAATGATTGGAAACTAGCTACCTACAATGATTAATTAATCGATAATTTCTATCCACTACGCGTTGAATGAATCCTCCAACTAATTATAATAATAATAAAAAAGTGGAATTAGTTGGATTTAATTAACGTGTCAATTACACTATATTTATAATTACATTACAATATTTATTAAAAAAGAAAAGAAAAGATAGCAATTACAACAACATTGGCATTGAATAAATTTAAATAAGTTATCATTTTACATTGAAATGCAACAAATAACTTTAATACAGAAGTAAAAGTTAAAATAATAATAATAAAAAAAGTATTCTTAAAATGAAATTCTCCACCGAACCCAGCCACCAACATGTCTTTATCTAACCACAATTTGAGGCATTTTCAGCAGAAAAAAAGAATCCAAAATAATTATCCCTGAGCATCATGTGAGCTGTACCCATTTCATCCCCCACTCAACAAAGAACAAAAAATAAACCATAAATTATAAAGAAAGAAAAAAAAAAAAGTCTCTTTGTTCCTTCTAATAATTCTGTTCCATGTGCACCAATGAATCAATGATATGTGCAAGAATTCTTGAGAGAAATTAGGGCATTGAGCTTGCTGGGATCCAAAGTGATGTTACAATCAACAGTCTTGTAGTACTTTGGCTTCACCAATTTGCCAAGAACATAGGCTCTAGATCTCACCACAAAGCTAAGTTTCAATGGCACTGGCACAGTTGGAACACCCGTTGTGCTGCTCAAGCTGTTACCACTTCCATAGAGTGGGATCTTGTTGCCCATGACTGATACAGTCACCAACCTTTGACTCTTCCTTGATTGATAAAACTCCTTCATCTGCAACAATTAATAGCATTAGACATTTAGATTAAATAGAAAAAAAATATTAGTAACCAACAATTAGTTAGTCAATATTAACCAAACTAAAACTAAAGGTAAAATAGTAATAGCAATTATAAAAAAACTGAGTTTTTTTTATATTGTTGGCTGACATTGCCTAGCAACATTGATAGAAAAAACATGTTTGTTCCCAGCGCCAAGAGTAAACCCCCCAAATTAGTCCGTAATTACACTTACACATTCAAAATCCCTAACCATACATGTCATAAACAAAATAGTCCCTTATCATGACAAGTCTAATTTCCCTTATTATGAACGAACTAGTAATTTTAAATTCTGAAAGACTAGTTCATCCCATGATTTAAGCAATTAGACTTGGATTGTCCAAAGTGAAAATTGTTAATACCGAATTGGGAGATCATTGTAAAACAAACTAACCAATGATGCTAATGAAATAGTAGGTAATGGTATGTATGTATATGAGTGACTCACATTGCCAGAAGCAATAACAATATCTGAATAAGAGAGATCCAAAGGAGTTGCTGAAGCATGGATCCCAAAGAAGGTGCCTGTGTTTCGATATGTGAATTTAAGAGTTGAATTCATCGTTATCATGTCAGTTGCCACACCTGTTGCATCTGAACCAGCCTGCACTCTAAGATGATCCAACTTTATGCTCTGCAACAACAACAAATTAATCATCACCCACTTCATTAATTACCATGGATCCAACTTGAAAACCTAGATCCCTAAAATTCATCAAGACCCACTTCAGATTTCACCCTAAGAATCTAAAAGAGTGGATCAAAAATGAAACTTGAAAACTCAAAAGAAATTGCAAAGTTGAGCAACACCCAGATCAGATTTCAGAGTTTAGAGTTTAGAGAATCGAAAGAGAGAGAAAAGAAAGAGGAAGAAAAAACCTTGACTGAAATCTTGGGCTTCATGGGTCTGCTGGCACCCCAAAGTATGAGAGAGAAGAAAGAGAAGAGAACAAGGAAGCCAAGAACAAAAGCCAGAACATAGCAGCGGCGAGGGAGGGTTTTATCGCGTCGATCGTCGCCGTAGAGAAGGTCCTCTTCGTCAATGGCATCGATGTGGGTGTTCCAAGCCTTGTTGTTGTGGCTCCGGTGGTGGTGGTGGTCCTTGATGGTGCCGCTCTTGCCGTTGAGGTTGCTGTTGCTGTTGCTGCGAGTGGTGGAGGCGCGTGGAGGTGAGCCGGCGGGGCTGAGGAGAGGCGTGGAGTGGAAGGAAGCTGACGTGGCAGTCTTCTCGCCGTCGTGGGAGTCCCTTGAGGGGCTCTGGACGTAGTAGAGAGGGCGCCGCGGCGGCGATCTCGCCGGAGATGAAGTTGCAACGCTTGTTACCTCTGAGTCTGTCTTTGCATGATGATGCATTTTTTCTTCTTCAAAATTTTTATGATCTATGAATGAATGTGTTGATGAATGATGAATCAATGCAAGTGTGAGAGAGAAGGCTTATTATTTGATTCAGAAGGGAATGGATCAGTGAAAGTTGAATAATAATAATGGAGTTTTTTTTTAATTATTATTTTTTTTTGGTTCGGTGGGAGTTTTTTTTTTTTTTTTAAATAAAGAATATTTATTTATGGAAAAATAATTGGGAGAGTGTGGAAGGAAGAAGAAGTGAAGAAGAATGGGACACAACTGGATTCTGGTTGTGACTTTGTGTGATAACTGAGAAGGTCAGCAATAAGCAACAAATCACTCTTTGATTTTCTTTTTTTTTGCTTTTTTCTTTTCTTTTTTTTTTCAACTTTTTCTTTTTAATTATAAAAATATTAGATAATGGCTAAAGTTACGTGGCATTAGTTTTTGCTTTTGGATTAAAGGTAAGTTTTCTTAATGTACATAAATATACACTGCAACAAGTCCCATATTTTAGAAGATCATCTCATCTTAAAATTGTTTTTTTTTTAAAAAAAAAAATTAGGTAATGAAGATGTGGAGGAATTATTAACAAGGGACAAGGAACAAGTGGTAAGCAACTCTCTTTCTCGGTTGAATTACATTTGTGGAGTTAAAAATAATAATTTTTGGGGAAGTAAAACTATAACAAACAAATAATAGTAATAAATGATAAATGATAGGACACATGGAAGATGAGAATTAAAAAAAAAAAAAAAAGGAAAGAATATGCTTTATGTTTGATGGGAGAGAGATGGTTGTGGAATTGTAAGAGAAGGCATTAGTAGCATTTGTGCAGCCGACACACATTACAGCTACAGGGATTTCAACAAACACAAGAATCTGCCAGTAGTTTGTGTAGGGGGATGCATGTCAAATTGTCAATTAAAAACAGCACTACATAATGTTTAACTAATGTGCACATGTAACATGTTCTTCGGGCTCAATTAGAATCCTACCATGGCATTGGCATACATTATTTACTTTATTTTTATTGAATCTGTTTATATTTTGATCAACATTATTTTTTTTTTTCTTCTGAAAATGCAATTGTAACGGCCACCTTTCTGGTAGCCTTGGTTTACTAGATTTTTTTATTTTTAAAAATAATTTTTCTAGTATCTTAAGGACATACGTTGATAATATAAATTGAGAAAGATTTTATTAAAAATATAAAAAAAAATAAATTTTTGATATATTTGTTTTGCATATATTAAATGAAAGAATTTAAAAGTTTCTACTAAGTACTAATGATAAGTTTATCATAAACTTATTAAAACTATATTTTAAAATACAAATTTTTAAAATTCTAGTACTTATATTTGATAAAATTAAACCAAAAATACCTTTCAATAAATAAAATAACAAAAATTGTATTTAGTAAATCAACTTTTAAAATTTAAAAATATCATAAAAATCATAAATGTAATAATAAATTTAAATATTATTAACAAGTGAATTATATTAGATTTTTTAATTTTTATAAGTAGAAACCAACTTTAAAAAACTATATCCTAAGGACCTTAAAAAAAAACTCCTAATTTTGTTATTTTTTTTGGTAAGAAAAAAACACTCCTAATTTTAAAAGCAAAAAACTCAACCACATGATTTTTTGTTTACCAATTCTGCTATCTTCAATTTTTTTTCCGGGTGTAGCCCAATTGTATTATCTACCTCTGCGGTATTCACCCTTTTCCCCCATATTTAAACTTTGACCTAACATACCAATGAATATGATGTTGGGTAGATAGGGTAAAAAAAAAAAAAAAAAAAAAGGATTGTTGGGTAGATGGGTAGATTAAACATTGCCATCATTTAAAAAAGCCAGCCACTTCCACAACAATAGGAATAATATTCGTGGTCAAAATTTCCATTTAAATCTATCTAGTTTTTTGTCCCCAAAAAAAAAAATCTATCTACTTTGCCTGATGATTGGTAAGTATATTTTAGTCTGATCCGAGTCTAAATTAAATTTAGATTTAATTTACTAAGAAGTTACTGTAAATTTTACAAGATTTATAGGTAAACAAATTCCTATATTTTAAAAAATTGCAATGAAATCAGTATACTTTTAAAAAGTTTGCAATTTAAGCCTTGTCAATAAAATAAGTGTTAAAAGAAAATTTTCGATCTCTATATTGATCATTAATTTAAACATTCTTGCAATGGGCAACAAGCAATTGCTGGATCTCTTCTATTAAAAATGAAAAATGACAGGGGAAATTAGTTAAAATACAATAGTTACATATAATATATATGTATTACAAATGAAACTAGATGTTGCAATACACAATAACCTTAATGTATAAGATATTGTCAGGGTTAGAAACCAAAGCTTATTTCAACAAAATTATCCTCATCCAGCAGATAAATTATACAGACTCCTGGATCATGAATCACAAGCTCACTGCATTTGACACCTGAAAACAGTTGCATCATTTTACAACCATCCACAGTGCAAATCATTAGGAAGTGGATTCACCTTTCTTTGCAAGCAACACCTGTAATAGTGTAATACCATAAAATCACATGCCATATTTTGCAACCTCCTTCTCAAGCATAAAGAATTTGGATTAGAAAGATTACCGATTTGGTAGCAGTGATCAGCGAGTTCTGCCTTTCCTTTTTCGTCTTACTGCACTCACCACACCAGCTGGAGCAATCGTTTTGATACCTTTTCACCTCTCTAAAGACAGAGCTACAGAGAAATAATGCAACCATTGATTCAGTGAGGAAAACACAAAATGGTGAGTAACATACCTTTGAATTGACAAACCCATTCAAGCAAAAATTAAGGGTAAAACAATAAAAACGCAAAACAGAAATTTTCAGTATTGCAATCCAAATGAGTTGCTTGTAGATTTGCATGTAATGTCTCATCTCAAACCAAGGGAGACAAAGGTGGGACTACCATGTATGAAACACCAGGGAAGGCCTGTGCTTTTACGTAATTTTATTTTTTGAAAAGAAAGAAATTATTGGACAAACCAAATTCGCATTGAGACCAATCTATAAGCAAACAAACCTTCTGCACCACAGAAGTAGGTTGACACGATGACCAGATGTTGTAGCTTTAGCACCACGGCGATGGCGACCTCGATGAAGCACAGCTCGCCCAGGTTTATGGGAATAGCCAAAGTACTCCTGCTTTCAAATAATGGACTCCATAAAAAAAGTGTACAACCACCTATGAAAAATAGCAACAAGCAATGGTCCATAAATCTCCTTAAAAATAGTACATGGTCACAACTCACAATATGAACCCAAAATGAGCAATGTCATCTGGATTCATCAGCACTATCAAATCTAAAGATATGCTGGCATACATATAATGGAAAAAAAAAATTAAGAAAAAAAAAATAAAAAATAGAAATACATAGATCTAATTCTCAGACCAACATGTAAAACACACATGAAGGGTATTATTCTCTTTGCAATTTAATGCAGAATCCCCCATTGTGTTAACCAAACCCACACTTCATCAGGCTGACAGTCTCCCAAAAACTTAAAATGGGATTTGTTTCTTAAATGCACTGCCCCTTTAGTAAAAGTAGAACCTTGCATACTCATGGTGAAAATGGAAAAAGAAACAGGAAATTGAGCATAAAATCTTCCTAATAAGGCTTACCTCTGTATAGGTTGATGTATTTACATGTTTCTCACATCTTGTGCCCCGAAAAAACAATTCCCCTCCAGAAAATTCCTTGCCCAGGCAAACATTTAAGGTTACTTCTGAATCATCCACATGGAAACCTATGAAAGTACAAATGTAAGAATCTTTCTAATGAAACACCTAATGCAGATATATTGGCTGCTATAGGAATAGTAACCCAACATCTTTAAATTTTTACAACCAATGATAAAGCCTTTTATGGTCTTAATCCAAGCTTTAGTTTGAATTTGGAATTTCTACATAAGCATAACTTGGGTCGTCGAAATTTTTATAACCAAAGAGCTTGATAACAGTAACAATACATATTTTAAGATACTAGCCTTCTTCCGGGGGGAATCAAATATTATCCATGTGACCCATGGAATATAAAATATAGAAGAAGATACTCATCAGGCAGTGCCCTTACCCATGTCAACAGCTTTATCTTTACCATATTCAACAACAAATCCATGATGAGAATCCAGCGATGATCCAATTTCAGGAAAGAAGACTGTAAAAAATTAAACAAAAAAGTAAATTAACACATTTCTCATGTACAGAGTACAGACAAACAAAAGAAGGGAAATTGAAAAAAATAATTAAATAAAAAAGAATCAATAAGCTGGAAAGTCATTTCCAGAGAACAAGTACATTCCATCAAATCATCATAAGACAACATCAATTACAACGTTCACCTCGAGATAGTGGTCGAATAAAACCTTCCATAAGTTTCTCAAGCATTGGTCCAAGGCCAAAGTCATCAAGCACAACGCCATACTTATTCATGATGTTGGGACGCATGATACGGAATTTCGTTTCAGCTACAAACTTCTCAAAATTTTCAATCTGAACACCAAGAAAAAGTTACATAACATAATTAAAAAAAAAACAAAATTATACACAAGGATATGCATATATGTATATGAATTGTTTTTGAAAAAGCTTGTTTTAATTGACAATCCATTCAAAACTCCGCTACATATTACTAGCTTAAAATAAAAGTACTTCTTTTGCTTTGTATATTAAAAGTACTTTTGTTGAACATGATTCTATCCAAACGAAACAGGGTACCTTTTCTTGTCTGGGGAAGAAGGGAGCAACCTTAAAGTTTTATAAAAGAACTTCTCTTGGGGGTAAACAGGGTATCTTTTCTTGTCTGGGGAAGAAGAAGGGGGGGGGGGGAGTAATTTTTTCCTCTAAAGAAGCCAATCCAAGCACAGATTCTAATTTCAAAGATGAGATACTACTTATATGACAGGTAGTGACGGTTAAAATTGTAATGTACCTCGGATAGGAATAACTCACAAATCCGTGGTTGTAGCATTTGAAATGTAAAAATGCCCGGAGAAGGCTCAGATATTATACTTCTAAAGCTTTGTTCCGTATTCTCATTAATTGCTTTCACAAATGCTGGGACAAAGAATGCAGTAGGATTCAGAGTATACAATTCTCTGTAAAGAGGCTGCAAAATTGGGATAGAAAACCCGTCAGTCTTGCTATAAATTACCATAAGAAGGGTACGAGGAGGAGGAAAGGCAATTGTCATTACAGTACAGCACATCAATAAAAAGGGACAGAAAGCTCTTTTGTGCTACAAAACCCATCGAGTCTCTAATCCGTGTGTAATTTTGATGTAAGTACTAAGTATTCATTTATTCAGTCTTTCTATAGAAATCATTTCCTTCAAAGATGGAGAAAATGCTTAATTGACCAATGTCATACATTTAGTGGAATGAAGAGAAACTTCAACATCATATTATGGATACTAGAGAAACAAAAGTCAAGATAGGAAGTAGGATTCTACAGTTAGCATATTCGCAAATTTGGCCAAACTAAAGGTTCTCTATAATAGGAAGTAGAATTCACTTTCAGATTAAGGGATGGTAATTTATTATACCTTCTCAATTTTAAGAAATTAATTTATGCGACATTCTTTCCTTCTTCAACTTTCGTCTCCAAAAATATTTATTTCAGGCTCAAAATCAACTCCAGGCCCACAAAAGGATACAAAAAGAATTGCAAAAGTTAAAAGTTCAGTTGTCGCGTACCCGATAATTTGCTATTATCCTCAGTCTGTATGCTCTTAGCTTTTGTATCTGCCAATGAACATAAGAACATGTCATAAAATTTTGTAGAAGATAAAGACAAAGTAATAGAAAAATAACAATCATAAAACTAACTGGTAGTAACAATGGTGATGAGGATGCATTTTACAACTTATTAGCACTACAGAATATAACACCTCATGCACAACATTGTCATGAATAATTTTCGATTCTGAGCACAGCAAGTACCTAAAAAATTTTAAGACAAACTATAATGCACGTATGTTCGAAGCAGAAACTTTCAAAAGGGGCAAATATGTAACTTTACAGCTAAATTGAATCACCTAACCAAGAAAACTCCCAACTCTAAACTCTTACACGATTCCTCAGATTTTTTCACTTCTCACAGTTTCCTAGCAACAAAACAAAACAAGAAGAACTATCCAAAAAAAATAATTAAAAAATAAATAAAAACATTTTTTATATTAAAAAAAAGGAAAATTAAAGAAAGAAAGAAGCATCAGCATACTCTGGTCTGCTCTGTGCGAGGCATATACTTGGCTAGAATGTCGTGCATGAACTTGGCCTTGTCTTCGCGACGAGTATTCAGCATGCTCGGCGGAAGGTAACTCTCCAGCGCGGTGAAAATCGCTGGGCAATACTCCAATTGCAAGTCTTCGTACTCCTCCGCCCTGTGCTCCTTGTTCGGATTTAGTCTGAGCCTCAAGCTCGAAGAAATCGTCGCCGTCGCAGCTGGATTCTCCACCCTCGCCGTCGTCGCCGCCACCGAGGAGCCGTTTGCGACTGTCGCCGGCGACGGCGCCTCCGGGCGGTCGCTTTGTGACATTCTTCAAACCGTTGATTTGTTGAATACGCCTCAGTTGACAGTTCACAGCATGGATCCGCGATGGAGATGCGAGAATTGGAGGGGTAAATTAGGGTTTTACGGAATCGGATTTGGGGATTTAGGGTTTTTATTATTAGTAGTTTTTTTTTTTTTTGCCGTGACTAGGGTGAAGTACTGAAGTGATGAAGTTGGGGGAGTTGGGAAATGAGGAGTGAAGTTCGGTCGATGTTCGGTTTTGGTAAAGTGTTTTTAGATTTTAAATTCGGGGGCGTTATTGGGCGCGTGAAAGTTACGCTCCGGAAAATTTGGTGTGAGTGTAATTAACTGTACTATGTAAATGTACTTGTAAAGATCACGTGAGTGGCGCATGACAAAGAGTGTTTGGTTTTTTATGCAGCTTTGAGGGGAAGTGGAGAAAAAATTAGTTGGAGGAAGAAAAATAGGAGAAAAATTGATCAATTTTTCTTGTTTGGTAAGAATGAAATAGAAGAGAAATGTGGATGGGAAGTAAAAAAAGTGGTGAGATCCACTAAAAAATTCTTTTTTTTTGATACTGGGATTGAGACTGGGAGACTGAGACTGAGTATTGTGTTTGGTTTACAGAGACTGGAACTAAAATTTTAGTCTCAGTCTCCAGAATTTCAGTATTTTCAGTACCTCCAAATTGGAGGCACTGGGAGACTGGGGACTGAGATTGAAACTTTAATAATATTTTTTTACTCAAATACCCTCCATCAACATTATAGTTTCCAATACTAACATTTATTTCTGCTCCATCAACTTAGTTTAATCTTTATCTCTCAATATCTATCTCTAATTAATTTTAAACCAAATACAATACACAAACCTATTTTAATCTCAATCTCTCAGTCTCAATCCCTCAGTTTTAGTCTCTCAGTCTCAATCTCTCTCCCAAACGCAGGAGGTGAAGAAAAGTTGATTTCTTCTTGACCAAATAATTAGAAGGAAAATTACATTTTCACTCTACTTCTCTTTTCTTTCGTACTTCCTTTCAACTTACTTCCTCTTTATTTACTTCTTTCTTATCAAACATAAGCATAAAATTTGAAAGTGGTGGATTAGATTAGTAAAAAATTTGGTAGTTTATATTCAACCTATATATAACTCGTTAAAAATTAGGAAAAAAAAATAAGTCTTTCAATATTTTACCAAGATTAATTTGAGATTTTAATAATTATGACTATAATCGAACACGCAATTTGGTGTCTCATTATTAGAATATAACAGGATAAAATAACGGCGTGAGAGTTATCGGAATTGTTATAATTTTTGTTGGTGACATAGCAGAGCTCCATATTTAAGTAAGTCTACGAAGATAATTCCAATATGAAGTTTATATTGAATCACTTTAATTTTTAAAGTAATTTTCTTTTATGGCATAATCACTTTCAATGAGTATACACATCCAAGTGATTTGGCAACGAAGTCCCAACCAAGTCACTTTTGCCTACTCTCACCATCCGCGTGTAATACACGCAAAACTGCCCACTTTCCCACTAAAAAACGCGCTTTCTCTCTCTTCTTTGCAACCTCCTGCTATTGTTGATGATCTGCTTTTTGAAACAGAACCAAATTTTCATAGAAAACAGAACCGGATTTGTATATAAAATAGAACCGGATTTCTGGAAGGAAAAAAAATAGATTTTTGTTTTTTTTAAATTGAACCGGATTTTTTAAAGAAAATAAAGTAGATTTCATTGAAAAGCATAACCGGATTTATTTGAAAAATAGAAATAGAAACTCTAAAAGGAGATCTGAGTACATTTGAGTACATAGAAACAAAACCGGATTTGCTGAACAAAAGAAACAAATTTCATCTATTCTTCTTCATCATTTTCTTCAATAAATTGCATCTCATTACAAAAATAGAACCGGATTTCTTATAGAAACTGAACCGGATTTGTCAAAATAAAAAAAAAAAACATTTTTCTTTTTTATTTTTCTTCATCATCTTCTTCAATGAATTAAATCTCATTAGAAAAGCAAAATCTGATTTCTTATAAAAACTGAACCGGATTTGTTAAAAAAAAAAACGTAATTCTCTTTTCTTCTTCTTCAACGGAATGTATCTTTTTACAAAAACAAAAACGATTTTATTTTAAAAACAGAACCGGATTTCTTTAATAAAAGAAACATATTTCTTTTTTTTTTGTTCTTCATCATCTTCTTCAATGAAATGCATTTAATTACAAAAATAGGATCGAATTTTCATTATAAAATTCAACTGGATTTTTATAAGAAACTGAATCGACTTTTTATAAACAATGCACCAGATTTTCATGAGAAATTAGAAGTCCCTAGGCATCCAAAAAGTGAACCGGATTTTTATAAGAAACTGAAACGGATTTTCATGAAAAAATGAACCGGATTTCCATGAAAATCAGAAGCACGCCTAGACGTCAATCTTGGCGCCTGGGCGTATAAAAACTGAACATGATTTTTATAAGAAACAGAACCAAATTTATTTGAAAAACAGAATTCATCAAACTCCAAAAAGAGATATGAGTACATAATAAAAACAACAAAAACATTAAAATTGAACCGGATTTCTTATAAAACTGAACTGGATTTGTCAAATAAAAGAAACGTATTTATCTATTTTTCTTCTTATTCATCTTGATTTCTTATAAAAATTGAACCGAATTTGTCAAATAAAAGAAACGTATTTCATTTTTTTTCAAATCAGAAAAGAATTTCTTTAATAAAAGAAACATATTTCTTCTTTTTTTGTTCTTCATCATCTTCTTCAATGAAATGCATTTAATTACAAAAACAAGATCGAATTTTCATTATAAAATTCAACTGGATTTTTATAAGAAACTGAATCGGCTTTTTATAAACAATGAACTAGATTTTCATGAGAAATTAGAAGTCCCTAGGCATCCAAAAAGTGAACCGGATTTTTATAAGAAACTGAAATGGATTTTCATGAAAAAATGAACCGGATTTCCATGAAAATCAGAAGCACGCCTTGACGTCAATCTTGGCGCCTGGGCATATAAAAACTGAACCGGATTTTTATAAGAAACAGAACCAAATTTATTTGAAAAACAGAATTCATCAAACTCCAAAAAGATATATGAGTACATAATAAAAACAACAAAACAATTAAAATTGAACCAGATTTCTC
>JASCZI010060585.1:57260-70140 GCA_036250425.1 Stylosanthes scabra | reverse complement strand
TATAAAAACTGAACCGAATTTGTCAAATAAAAGAAACGTATTTCATTTTTTTTCAAATCCGGTTCAGTTTCAGGAAGCGTGTTTGAGAAAGCGGTGCGCCTTTTGAAGTGAGAGAAAACCTTGAGAAAGTGGCACGCCTTTTAAGGTGAGAACGCGTGTGTCAGAAAAACTTGGTTGGACTTGGTTGCAAAAAAAACTTGGATGCCAATACTTTTCGAATCATTTTAGAATTTGAATCTTTGTTTAGAAACGAGAACCTAGGAAATATCACACCAGAATTCCTTTATAATTATGAGAGACTTGAGAAGGTTGGAGACAAATTTTAAAAATATTTATGTTAAGGTCGGATCCCTTAACAATTGTCTAAAGGATTTTGAATGGGGTGCCAAATCTCGGTATTCGAGGTAAGAAGATTTGCTTTTGGTGACTAACCCTACGGCGTGGTCGAGAGTTATAGCTGAGAAGGGGTTGATATGAAGATGAATAGCCCTAGAAGCCCAGAAATAGGATTATGAGATTATAGGTCGAATAAAATGGATAGGGTTAAGAGAGTGTGTACCTTGAGGGAATGATGCCCCTGCTTATATGGTTGCGGGTGGCCTTATTCCTTAAGAATTTGGGCTTTAGGGCTTGCCGTAACAATTTACATGGAAATAAATATATCTATTTAATCTTCTATAAAAATTAAAATTCATCCTATCGTTCATTTTTTAGTACTTCTAGAGCGTCCATGCTAAGTGTATTTCAGACAGACATAAACAATAAACATAATGATTTTTTAAAAAACAAACTAGTTTGGTGGATCTGAAGTAATAGAGTGAAGTGAACTACTTAATTTCTCAGGATGTAATTCACCATTTAAAAAGATGGACAATCCCCATAAACACATAATTTGTCATTTCCTGAGGCTAATTGCTTCCACAAGCACATACACATCTCTCCCCTTCATTAGGCAAACCATCAGAAATACAAAGTGCTTGTTCCTATTGACTCCATTTATACACCACAAACCTCAATATCAGCAAAATGAATAAAATACACAATAAGAAAAATAAAATACAAACTCTACCTTGAGACTAATCCCTATGAGTTGTGCCAATCTAAAACAACACCAAATGATCCAATAACATTAGCTCATATAGAGGTTTTTAGTGTTGGAGAATGCTTAGTGGTTTTCAGTGTTGCAGTTGTAGATTTTAACCTGGTCAATGAGTGTTGACTGAAGAAGCTGTGCTACCTTCTTTGGTGATGGAAGGTTGTTACCACTTGTACCATAATTGATGTCCACTTCTAAAACTAAAACTAAAACCAGAAATAGAGTCAAAAACATATGGAGGCATGCAGTTTGCCTTTTCTTAATGGCAGATTGTGTGTTGAACTAATATAAAAATTGGATGTTTGCAAATAAAGTCTTGTTAATTCAGTCCCTTGGGTGAACTTGGTAGCATTATAATCATAAAGAGTGGAGAAATACCTGATGGGGAGTATATTAGTGAACATGATTCCGTTTCTGAGGGTGTGAGACTACATTACCTAAGCAAAAGGGGAGCAGTAGGATAAGAGATCATGTGTGTTGAATTGTGGTATGCAAGCTGAATTCAATTCGTTTGATCATCGACCAGTTTGTCAATTCAGATTGTTCCAGAAACATGTTGATTTTCTTCGGTTAGAAAAGAGTGATTGATATTGTGGTGTTGTTTTTCAAGATTTCCTTGAGTGTGTTGTTGCTGTATAATAACAGTCCCACATCATTGAGCAAACTAAAGTGATACTCTGCGCACTCAATATAAAACGCTAAACAAGATACAATTCAAAGCATACCTTTCTCGGCCTTTTGGCTAAGATCAAGTGTAGTATCTGTTCTTATCAGTTTAATATCTGATATGTGGGCCATTGGCTCACACGATATTAAATTTATTTTTTGAGGGGGATGGGCCATGACAGTAGCATGCTACTGGGTCTATCGTGCGTCGCCTAGGCCTTACAACACTGCCTGGGCCTGGCGCACCCTACCAAGTCAAGTTTAAGTGTTCTTCTTTTGATGATCAAAATAAGTTGTCATTTTAGTATTTTAAAACATGTTACATGGAAATAAATACATCTATTAAATCTAATATGAAGTACATGGCATTTTAACCTGCATAATTTACCCGTTCGTGGGGCGAATTGCTTCCACAAGCACATATTTCTCCCTGCACGAGGTAAACCACCAGAACCAGGAGAAATTATTAGTTGCTGCTCTCTTAGATCAGTAATTATGATCTTTTCTTTCTAACCCTTATTTTTTTTTTTCCATTTCTCTTTCTCTACAACATAATTTATCAAAATTTTCTGTATTTTTTTTGAAAATTTAATAAAGTGTTAAATTTTATATTTCAATAGATTAGTTGTTATTTTTAATATAAAATTTTAAATTCTCTTTATACAATTTTTTTTTTATTTTTCATCAACAAACAAGTACAAAGCAATCTTTTTTATTTTTTCTTTTTCATTTAAAAAAATAATGTATTTTCATTTTAAATTTAATTTTTATACATGTTAAATGTAAATGTAAATATATTGCGGTGTTAACAAAAAACTAATTATGTTCAAGTCTTTTACTTATTAAATTTCATCCAAATTAAAATATATAAATATAACACAATTATTAAAACACAACACAAAAAATATTTATACATGGCATAAAATTATGTATGATTTTAAAAAATTAGTTACGAATAACACAGAAAATTGGAACTAATACAAAAAAAAAATATTTGGATGAACTTGAATACTAAAATAATTTGTGCATGTAATTTTTTTATTTTATTTTTCGCTATGGACTAATCATACGTTCTTTTATATTCAACAAAACAAAATTTTATAAAATTATAGTAGTAGTATTATACACATTTATTTCTAACAAAAATATATATTTTTTTAAAACAATACATAAATTTGTGAATGAAAAATATGACATTTTGTGTATTTTTTCTATTTCAATTTTTCCTCTTCTCTTTGTTCGTAAGAAAAAACACTAAACAACAAAGCACAATTAGAAAAATAAAAAAAAAACAGTTAAAAGAGAAATAGAAAAAATTATTGATGAAAAAAAAATTTATGTGTTTTTTCTATTTTTTATTCTTATAAGAAACAATTTAAATCAATTTTGTTGTTTTTTATAAGAATAAAAAATAGAAGAAACACATAATTTAGATGAAATTTAATAAGTAAAAGACTTGAACATAGTGTTAATAAAAAGAGATAATCATATAATTAAATTCATACATTTAAATAATTTTTTAAATGGTAGATTTGAAATTAGTTTTTTATTAACACCGCAATATATAATTAAATATATGTACATTTCTTTTACATTTAATATGTATAAAAATTAAAGTTAAAATGATAACACATTATTTTTTAAATAAAAAAGAAAAAAGAAAAAATAACTTGTACTTGTTTGTCATTGTTGATAAATAAAAAGGATAAAAAAAAGTTGTATAAAGAAAATTTAAAAATTTATATTTTAATAGTTTAGTTCTTGTTTTTAATTATTTTGAAAACAAACAAGTAATTTAAAAATAATTAAAAACAAGAACTAAACTATTTAAAAAAAACATAAAGAAAAATTTGATAAATTATGTTGCTAAGAACTTGAAATTAAATTAATTTATTTTTATGAACAAGATAAAATAATTAAAAGTTAAATAAGAAATTAAAGAAAGAGAAAAGAAAGAATAAGAATTAGAGAGAGAAGATACTGTAATTGCTGCATTTTGCGCTATACGCAACGATCAGATCTTAGTTAGGACACCTATTGGTATGGGACTTCCCCAACCTCCTTTTGTCAGCTGGAACACTCCTCTGAATCCCAGTGGAGGCAAAGATGGACTTCACTGGAAGGAGATACTGTGGTGATTGAGAACCCAATCACGAGGTCCCTATGGACAAGGGGACAAGTGAATCATCGCTTTTGGGCGCAGGCAGCCCTCTACCATCCATCCCATTGCATTCCATCGTCTCGTATTGTACCGTGGAGGGAGAGCGGAGCTAACCTGGGAGAAAGAGCTGATGAGGGAAGCTTCTCTGAGAGGAAAGACTCGGGAATCGTCGTTCCAGGCCCGTAACCCAGCAGCGTAGCCGCCTCCTACCCCGTTCAATAGAATGAATTTGACAGAAATTAAAGAAAGAGAAAAGAAAGAATAAGAATTAGAGAGAGAAGATACTGTAATTAATATATGTAATTAATATTCTATTTTTATTATTATTAATTTTAAATTTTAAATTAATTAAATACAGTCCACATTACATGATTTAAGTGGAGAGAGCAAGAAGAGTGAGTTGCTCAAAAAACAACTGATAATTTCTCCAGAAATAGGACCAGAGTCAAAAACATTGGGAGGAAGTTTACCCTTTATTAATAGCAAATTGTGTCTTCAACTAAAATTAAAAATGGATGTGTGTAAATAAAAATTTTTTAATTATTTTTTTTGCGATATAATTTTTTTTCATATTTTAATAGCAAAGTGTTTTTATCGGATTAATAAAATTTAAAGATAAATAAGTAATAAAAATTGATCAATATTAAAATATTTTTTTAAAAAGATATTTTTTTTATTAAATTTAAAACATCTGGATGTGTTTTTTTAAAAATACTTTTATTAATAAAAAGCAAATTATTTTTTAATAAAATAATAGAGTTGTGTTATTTGCACACCAAAATCAGATGTCATTTTCAGCCATCGAATTTTATACGGTATATAAATACAAAAGTTTAAATTACATAACCAATTTCACTGCCACAAAATCTCACGCGCATATCTTTAATTAAGCGTGGTCCTCCTCTTGTCTTCTCACTTTGCTTTGCAACCGAAGGATAATGTGAATAATGTTGTGTGAATATCTTAATATTTGTATATTAAAAAACACACATGGCAACATTTTGGCTGAGTCGCCTGTTAACATGTCTAATATCTATATTTATATTTATATATAAATATAAATATATCTTAAACTTGAATTTTATTTAGATTCTTAAGTTTGATTATTATTTTTGATGTGTTTGATTATAATAATGTTTTGTAATGTAATTTTAATTTTGTTTGATTATATCGTAAGCTTAAATTTTTATTTAGATTATTGAGCTTAATTATTATTATGAAGGTGTTTGATTATAACCAAATTTTGATCATGTTTGGTTATAATTTGATTATTTAATGAATTTAATTTTTTATTAAGATTTTTTAGTTTGATTATTATTTTGGACATATTTGATTATTAACAAATTTTGGAATATGATTTTGACTCGATTTAGTTATAGTCCAATTATAGAATGAATTTAAACTTTGAATTTTTTTAGTTTGATTATTACTTTGAATGTGTTTGATTGTAACTAAATTTTATCACATAATTTAAAACGTGTTTGATTATATTCTAACTATAACTATTTTATATCATTACTTACATAGAAAAATACTAATAATATTAAAATTTATCAAACATTAAAATTAATGCATGATTTGCATGAATAATAAATTAAGAACAATAACTCGATTTCCATACAAAGAAGATTAAAGTTCAATGAAAATGGTTGGTTCCATCATAATTTTTTATCACTTAGTTTGGTTCATTGTCAAAATTATTGTAACAACAAAAAAATAAATAAAATGAAACAAAAAGGAGTGATTAGAATATGTCCATGAATCCTCATAAGAAAGTGATCAAAATTTAAGATAAAAAAAAATTAAAATGCAAATTTTTAAATTTGTTGTGTGATGAAAAATTACAGGGAAATATACACAAAAGAGAATGTGATGGTGATGGAAGAAAAAATGAAGAAAACGAGGTCAGAGAGAGTGGTGAGAAAATTGATAGAAATAAGGGAAATAGATTAAATTAAAGGAATGAAAGAGAGGATTAAAATATGGAGGCACAAGGAGTAAACAACATATAAAAAATTTGGTATGAAATTGATTTAAGTTGTTATGTATACCGTATAAAAATACGGTGGCTGAAATTAATGGCTGAAATTGATGTGTAAATAGCATTTCTCAAAATGATAATGTCTTACTTTTAAAAAAATAAAAGAAAAAAGATTTCTATTAAAAAAATATTTTTAAATTAAAACAATTTCAAAAGCCAATCGATTGCCGCTATAACCATCTCTATTCTCTACAAGTTTTAGAGGTGTACATCAAGATGGGTTTTCACTAATCCATCGGATTTATTATTTAGACTCTAATTTGGTGTTAATAAATTGGATGAAATTTTATTATTTTTGAATTGGGTGAAAATAAAGTTTTTAATAATCAAAGTCTAAAACTAAAACATAATAATCACCTGCCACATATAATGAGTAGTAACACAAATATTTAAGTCACATGTAAATATCATATAATATTAAAGTATATTCATATTTAGTCTAAAATTTTATATTTTATAATACATACAGAAGTAAAAATAAATATATCATAATTTTACGTGAACAAATAATTTTGACTAACTAAGTCCAATTAAATCATTTATTTTTATACTAAATAGAAGACTATTTCAATTTCAAATAGAACTTTATTTATGTAAAATTCTTTTATACTATTTGATATCGAAATAATATTCTATTTAGTATAAAAAATAAATCACTTGGTTGAACTTGATTAGCCAAAATCAATTGTTTAAATAGCATTAAACCCTATAATATTGTGGTATGAATGTATCAGTCAATAACTTTTTAAATTACTTATTTTTTAGATAATAAATAATTAATTTAATTAATTAAGAAATAATCAATATATCATGAATTATAAACGAGTAACGTTATTACAGAGAGGAGCTTGATGCAATGAATATCACTATGAATCCAATTGTCCAAAGTAAAAGCTTAAACTCCACCGCTATTATATATAAAACTAACTCGGTATGTAAACTCATCACCATAGCCATTTGTTAACCACTTCTAAATAAAACTCAAAAAAGTTCTGTTGCTTCTTACATTCATTCATCAGAGAAAAAAGCTGAAGACACAAGGTGATACAACTCTTCCTTCTACATTCATTCATTCTTTTCTTTGCTTTCTTCCCTGATGAATTCTCTGATCATCCCCATTTATGGCCTCAAAATTGAGTCTCTTCTTTTCTTTTTTTGTATGTCCAATCAAGAATCATGCATTTCTTGCATTGTTTGAGTGAACTGGCGCATTCTGTTTCAAGATTAAGTTATCTTTCTTCTCTTCTTGTGAGTTCATCATCATGAACATCACCTCTTTCAGCTCTGAATTGAATAAATTACTATCATGTAGCATTGTGTAACTAAATTTGGTTTGGTTTTTTTATTCTTTTATCTTACCTTTTTCATATTTATGAGGTTGAGCTTATGATATTGATACAAGAATCAATGATCCTCTTTGCTAATAATATGTATGTGTTCCTTTTTCTAACACTGATATTTATAGATACTGTACCTGTAGAACAAAATTGTGATGGCTGCATTACCTGAGGAAGATGTAGGGGAAGACTTTACAGCGAATGAAAGTTCAACAACCAATTTGGCAGGGCCGGATCCTAATCGAAGGAAGCCTCGCGTTCTGCTCGCTGCTTGTGGATGCCAGGCTGCAAAAAACTTTGGACTGGTTTGCCAATCTTTCACAACATGGGCAGAAGTAAGAGCTGTGATCACAAATGATGCATGGCATTTTGTTAATAGATCATTCCTTCCTCTAGATGGCAGTGTGACTTTCCATCCGGACAGCGACCAATGGGTGTTTTGGCAGAGGAACGGTCGGGGTCTCCACGTTGAGCTTCAGAAATGGGCTGATATCATGGTCATTTTTCCACTGTCTGCAAATACCATTGCAAAGGTGATCAATTAAATTAGAATTGGAAACATAATTGCTTAGTTGGTATGTTTGTATCTTATTTAGAGTGATTTACATGCTCTGTTTCTTTTTTGGATTAATCACATGATTAGAACATGACTTGTGTATATATATACAACAATTATATGCTTCTAGTTAGATGAATAATGCACAATAAATATATTGTGCTTAAAACAGTGCCCCTTTCTTTGTAACAAATGAGATGAATCATGTAAGGTTCTGTTATCATGGTATTTCATTTGCATGTTTAAATTTGAACACTTAAGAGATATATGGTGGTGTTTGGTTTCAGATGCTTGGAGGGTTGTGCGACAATTTGCTAACGAGCATCGTAAGAGCATGGGATTACGAAAAGACACTCTATGCCGTGCCATCAATGGAACCTTCCATGTGGAATACACCTCTCGCAGAAAGACAAATTCAGTCCCTTCGTGAACTTGGTAGCACTGTAATCGTAAAGTGTGGAGAGATACCTGATGGGATTACTTTACATGATGCCCTTTCTGAATATGTGAGGGTACAATGCATATGAAAAAGTGGAGCAGAATGAGAGATCATGTGTGTTGATTGTTTTTCTTGTTTTCGTTTGAGTGAGTAGTTGCTGTATAATAACAGTTCCAGATCACTTGAGTAAAGAAAAGTGATACTCTGTGCATTCAATATAAAAGGCTAAACAAGCCATTCTCTTAAGCATACCTTTCTCGGCCTTTTGGCTAAGATCAAGTGTAGTATCTGTTTTTATCTCGGTCCACACCATATTAAATTTATCTTTAAGAGGGAAGGGTCCTCCCGGTAGCTTGCTACTGTGCCCATCGTGCGTCCCCTAGTCCTTAGACTACAGTCTGGGCCTGGCGCACCCTACCAAATTAAGTTTAATTATTCTTGTAGTCATGACCAAAATATGTCTTCTTATTATTATGATACATTTTTTTGTGTGGATTTGTTATATTTCATTTATTTAAGTTTTTAGTAAGAAGAGAACACTTGGTTATAACTTGGCAATCTGATAGAGTTCGAGTTTCGCTATAACAGTTTTTTTTTTTTCTCTTCTATGCTGTTCGTGTTAGTTTATTTGTGCACTGACTCCCCTTGATAAAACAGTTGCTTACATCTAAGTTATTGTTTCAGACATTTGCAATCTTTCTCTTGCTTTTCTTCTAATTTCTTTCTTCTTTTTGTTTGTCCCTTTTTATTTCTGTGTCATGATTTTTTTTAATCGGAAAAGGTAATGGAATCACATCAAAAATTAGGTAGCGCCATGTATTTATCTTAGTAAAGATTTGAAGTGTTATCGTCTTTCTTTCTATGCATCTTTTCTTTTTTATCTTCATTTTAATTTTCATGCCGAGTAACAATCTTTTAAGTCTAATTACGTAGTATCGTTTTTTCATGCCTGAGTAATAAACTTTATTTTCATTTTGATGCCAAGTAACAATTTTTGAAGTTTTAATTGATTACTATTGCTTTTCATTTGATTCATCTACATTTAAGATACATTTTTGTTGTGAGTTTCTTAAGTTCTTTTCACCAATTTCACAATAATTTCTTTTTTTCAAATTTCATACTTTGTATCTACTTCTATGAATGATACTTCAGATAAACAAATAATTAAATAAAAATGCTTCTTGGCAAGGTTGTCAGGAGCACGCCTTTGCACTTAAGAGTGTACCCTCTTCCGTCTCTGCTTAGTACAAGGGATTTAGCTAAGAAGGTAGGAGCGACCTGCAGGAGCGTGAACTCACGTTCTCTATATTTCATGTTTTAAAATTAATAGTTTAATATATACTTTTGGGCTTGTGGCCTATATTTGTTCGGTGGTGGTTGTTTTTTTAATAATTAAAAATGACTATGTCAGTATTCAATAGTGCATGTAGAAGTATATATATATAAACTAACATTTTGAAAACTGCTAGATATACATATACTTATTGTATTGATAATATACGGTGTGGTTTAATTCTTGACTTCTATATATAATTAGAATTAGTATTAGTATTGTTATATAGTTATTTAATTATTGATATATATTGTGGTTTATTTTTTTTTATGGTGATGGATATGTTTTTTATTTGAATCTACGTCTTTCATGATATTTTTTTTTTATAAGTACTTACGTTTCGTATTGCGTTTTTCCATTTTGCACTCTTATGCTAGTCTTCCATTCTTGTATAAAAACTTGTTCCTGATAAGCTTGCTTCTTGGACAACACTCACTCGATTCCACCACTCTCCACAATCTTGGAATTAATTTTGTTATTTGCCTTGGATACATATGTGTCTAGAGTTATTTTACATTTTTTAAAATATTTTAATGAATTTTTTTTTTGCAAATTACTACATTCCGTACTAACAATTAGGTACTCATTCGTAAATTCGCGGGAAATTCACTAAAACAAAATAAAAAAAATCATTATTTTTTTAAACAAATTTTCGTGTCTTTAATTATCTAGATCCAATTTTTTTTTGTCTTGGACGCAGTTCGCCTAGATACTAAGCACTAGACGAATTGCAGCCAACTTACCATAAATAGCAAATTTCATAATTTTTAAAAATAAAATAAAGGGTAAAGTATATTTTTATCCATAAAATTTTTAAAAATCTCAAAAATATCAATTAAATTTATTTTGTTTCAATTTTATTCTAAATATTTTTTATTTGCATTAAATATACCTTTGGCAATTAATTTTTCAAAAAATGCAAGACTAATTCGACAATCATTTTACAAAAACAATCTTTAAATTGTTCTTAAAATTCTTGAAAATTTTGTTACTAACAATATATTTGATGCAAATCGAAAACTTTTGTGACTCAATTAAAACAAAATAGACTTTAAAATAAAATAAGGGTAAAGTATATTTTTTCTTTCTAAAATTTTTCAAAAGTTTCAAAAATATCCATAAATTTTATTTTTGTTTTAATTGAGTCCCAAAAATTTTCGATTTGCATCAAATAAATTGTTGGTAATTAATTTTTAAGAATTTTAAGAACAATTTAAAGATTATTCTTGTAAAATTATTGTCGAATTAGTCTTGCATTTCTTGAAAAATTAACTACCAGAGGTATATATTATGCAAATCAAAATATTTATAACAAAATTGAAACAAAATAAAATTTAATTGATATGTTTGAGATTTTTAAAATTTTATGAATAAAAAATATAATTTACCCTTTATCTTATTTTAAAAAAATTCTAAAATATATTATTTACGATAAATTCTAAGCAAACTGCACCACTGATTGCAGTTCGTCTAATGTATAGGCGAACTGCGTCCAAGACAAAAATAAAAAAAAAGGTTGGATCTAAGTAATTGAAGACATGAAAATTTGTTTTGGGAAATAATGATTTTTTTTATTTTATTTAAGTAAATTTTCCGTAAATTCACCATAAGAATATGTACTCATTCATTCTTTTAACACGCTTAAGGGTAGGGAATTTTAATGCAAATTTACTAATAAAATAAAAATACTATATATTATTGTTAAAAAAAATAATTGTTAAAAAAATAGACACATCAAAGAGAACCCTAACTTTACTATTCACATTAATATTCAATCCATCATAATTTTTGATCCAGAGTTCTGATCACCACACTGTTTGTGGCCATTCATAACCCATCTCCTCTTCTTCAATTCCATCTGATTAGTTGGGTAAGTAACTCGAAATGCTAGCTCCAGTTTCTCATTCAAATGTGAATTCGCATTTTTAATTTGGTAATTGAGGATTTTTAATAATTTTGATGTTATAGGAGTTTTCTATTTCTCCTTTTTTTTTTTTTTTGGTACACATAATGTAATGACAATATTAAAGTAATGAATATTATTCAATTAACAAATCGAACGGATGAATAATATATTCTTAAAAATTATAATAATTAATACTTTAAAATTAATAAAAAATAAAGCGGCTGAACAAGCACGATAGTGCTTGTGAGGCTGTTAGTAACAATTAATAAGGATTTTTTTAAATAAATAAAATAAACGTGTTATTTACCAAAATAAATATGTTTACAAATATTTGCCAAATTGAACCATGTATGAGCAAGGACGTGGGTCAAACAGGCCACTGGTTCAAACTTGATGTCGGAGTGGTTGAGAAGGTGGGTACCGCGTAGACGAGAAGGTGGGTGCTGCGTAGAGAGACCGTGACCTATTTGACCCACGCTCCCAACCCCGCAGCACTAGACACATGGTTCAGTTTGATAAATATTTGTAAACATATTTAATAAAATAATTATTTTATTTATTTAAAAACAATCCAAATTAATGATAAGGTAGTTTAGATTAGAAGATAAAAAATTGTTTAAGAGAAAGTATTGGTTAACATTTTTGGTAACAATAATGATCTATAAAACTAAAATATCATTTCTTTCTGAAAAACATTTTTAAATAAATAAAAATATATCAAATTCGTCAAAATTTGTTGTTTTAAAAATATTCTTTAAAATTCATAATATTACTAGTACCAGTTCAAGTTGGTATTGGGTCAAAACAATACCTGGACTGGTATTAAGCTAAAAAGGATTTAAAAATTTTGAATGAATACCGACTCAAATCGGTATTGAAAATAAGGCAGTTTCGATATGGATAGATACTGGGGGCATGTTACAATGGTTTTTATAATTTTGGTAAATCAATGATCTCTTCTAAAAGTAAAAGTATATGGAGTTTTAGTGGTCCTTCATTAATAAGAGAGAGAATAAATACTTGTAATTAATAAGAAAGAGAATGAATATTTTTTATTTTTTATTTTTTATTTAGAGTTAAATATTTGATTTAATTTTTTAAAAGTAAAATATTTTTTATTAATAAAAAATAATTATTTTTTTAAAATTAACTTTATTTATTTGTTTTAAAGAGTAAAAATTTATATTTAAATTTAAAATAATAAAGTTATTCATATTAAATATTGATAAAAATAAAAAATTTTTTTAGTATTAGTATTATTTAAATGCATATAAAATTAAAATTTTGAATTAATATTATAAAATTTAAAAATTTCAAGTCTAAAATATCTTTTTAAGATTTAACA
>JASCZI010060585.1:40047-57250 GCA_036250425.1 Stylosanthes scabra | reverse complement strand
TATTGCATGGATTTAAAATGTCTTCGTAATTTAAGTTTGATTTTAAAATACTAAAATACACTTCTAGATAATTTTAAAATGAAAAAAAAACTTGTAATACAATTCAATTTATTTTCTTGAATCAAAAAGAGAAGAAAAAATTGAATTTGATTTTATTAGAGTTAAATATGCTATTTAGTAATAACTTTAAATAGTAATTGCTCTTTTAGATTTAGGGTTGTTTAAATGAATCACAAAGTAAAATTTTAAAATACTTAAATACTTTTGTAGTTACTTTTATTTATCTCCAAATAAATTCTTTCAATTTTACTGTTATTCAAAATTGTCACCACTTAGACCTCCCTTTCTAATGTTTCCTTATTATTTTAAAGTATCTCTTCTTCTCAAAGTATCTTCTTTCATATTATTCTTTTAAGATTAATGTTGTTTATTGGAGCTATATAGTTGAAATTTAAATTTGAATTTAGAAAAAAGTTCTGAAAGTAAGACTGGATTGTTCAGTCGAACCAATCAAACTGTGAACTGGCAATCATCACGATTCACTCTAGAAGAAAAAATGTTATTTAAAAATCGATAAAAACTGTTGAACTGGTCAAAACCGATCAATTTATTTTTTGGTTGTGTTATGTATACAATGTGTTCTCAATTTGTGATAGTAAAACTATTATTAATAATATAACTTAAGCTGTATTTAGTTAGGAGAACAAAATAAAACTTGAGATTGATATTTATGTAATTTTATGTTCGTGGGTATTATATGAATACGCACGAGTCGAGTACCTCTCCCTCCGTTTTGTTTATTAAACAAGTACTGGTACCCCCCACTTACGGTGAAAAAATATTTCAATCCGCCCCTGACGGGCAATTTCTTGCGAATATCGCCCCATCAGGAGATATTGGCATCGCTGACTAGATACAAGATAAAACAAATTATAAAAAAATATTCTAATTTACTTTTTCTTCTCATAAAATTTAGAAAGAAAAATTAAATGACAAAAAATTGAGCGGGATTAAGCATAAGGTAGAGAAAAAAATTATATTTTCTACTAATATCTATGTGTTATTTATGTTTAGAAATATACAAATATATACTAATTTAATAAAGACACAATATATTTGTCCATGTTTCATTCATACTCAACACAATTTTATTTCTCCAAATTCTGTAGCCATAAATAATTGCAACTTTGACTATTATAATAAATGTGTTAATAGTTTTATGAAAATAATTAAATTCTCAAATATATATTAAAAATAAATATTGCATGACCTACTCATCCATACATATATCCATCAAATTAAATAAAAAATTTATTTTGAAAAATTGATTCTCAAATTTAATAATAATAATAACAATAATTTATTATTCTTATTATTATTAATAATTTATTATTATTATTATTATTATTATTATTATTATTATTATGTCCGTAGGGTCATTATATTATTATTATTATTATGTCCGTCAAATTAAATAATATACTATTGCATCATCTTCAATAATAATAATAATATTATTATTATTATTAAAAATATAATTAATGTGTTTATAGTTTTATGAGAAAAATTAATTGTTAATATCTATTAATTACTCATCTTAAAAAATGTGCTGGAAGAATTATTAAAAATTAATTTTATTTTAATTTTTTTAATAATTTTTAAGGATTATTGAAACTCCAATAACTTTTATAATTTTAAAATTTATTAAAAGATTACTGTTTCACTAAATTTTTAAGGACCACCTTAAAAGCCACCCAAATACTGGAATATAACAATATAACCCCAAGTGAGACTGGTAGTGGTTCATTTCAAAAGAATGAGTGTATGTAAATTGTTAAATCCTATTAAATTGATACATATATGTGCCTGGAGATTACGGATTCATTTACCTTTTCAATATTAATTATAGTTAGTAACTTTTTAACATTATTGGAATGGTAACCATGCACGGTTCTCAATGTTATTATTGTGATGATCAAAAATATAAAAGTGGTGGTGAACATTAGGTGCCTACTAGGCTACTATAATTAAGTGAAAAAAAAATAATTAAATTTAACTGGTCAAAATAATTGTAAATTTTATTATAATCTATACTCAGATATCAATTTAATGATTTATTGTTTTTCTACATGCTCTTCATTTTTTTTTAATAAACGGGGATCAACTACAAATTAAAGAATTATTCTTATCATTAACCAAGCTTCCATCTCTAATTTTTTATCGTGTCATATTATTTTGGAACTTATATACAAAACATGAGTTATTTAGTCGAAAAAAATCAGTTCTTTATTCTTATAAAATTAAATATTTACTAAAAATAAAATAAACTTTAAAATACATTAAATAATATATATTTATATATAATAATATAGTAAGATGAGGATTATATTTACTTATACCAATTAATAATCATTAAATTTACATCAATCTAAAAGTTATTAATGTTTTATTGAAAAACAAAACTTCCATCTTTAATTTAATGTAAATCTAATGACTATTAATTAGTGTAAGTAAAAAAACACCTACACTAATGTAAATTGATCCCTCGTCATATAATAATTACTTAAATAATACCAATATATTTTTTCGTGCCTTGCACGGAAGATTAAATTAAATTTAAATTATAAAAATCATTTAATATTATTGTTAGTTGTATATAAAATTATTAAAATAGTAAATAATTTGTGAGTATAAATGGTAATGAGTATTATGAAAGCATATATCTCCTTTCTATTTTCTTCTCTGTTTATAAAAAATGTTTATTTTACTGCGTGGCATGTTTCTATCATGAGTCTTTATTTAATATTGTCGTTAAAATGGGTCGAACCCGTCGGGTCATCCCGGTTTACCCGTCCAAAACATGTACCCGTTCTGAATATTTATGTATTGTCCCATTACCCGTCTCATTATTCACGGATATCTAAGTTTTTACCCTATACTCAAACACGCGGGAATTGCTATGGTAAAAATGTAAATTTACAGAGATTCTTTTTTTTTTTTTTTAATTTTCATTGGATATGTAAGGTAGTGTGTTTAAAAAAAATAATTAATTATTAAGACTTAATCATTCATGTTTGAGAAGTTTTTTTCTATCTATAAAAATGCATATATATTCTAGGATTCTCCCAAACACACATATATATACTTGAATCATACCAAAACTCACAGGATATACATAAAAACATAAAAATTAAAATAAAATATTTAACAATATTAATCACATAATTAATTAAGATTGAGAAATAAGGAGTAGGGCTGGAAGTGAGCCCAGCTGAGCCGAGCCGAAGCTGGGCTCACTGAAAGCTTACGAGTCATCGAAATTTTATGCCAATCAATTATAACGTAACACATATATAAATAATGGAGTTATATAATCAATAAAAAATTAGCCAACATAAATCAACAATATAAAATAATTTAATTCATTTGTAATTGTTATTTTACCCTGGGTTTTAGTTTGAATAATATTGACTAACTAATTATTGGTTATAAATACTTTCTTATATATAAAACATTATCTTTATATAATAACTGATTCGTCCTTTATACTTCGAATATTATGTGTATTAATAGTTTAATAAATAAGTAAATATTTTTATATATTTTTGAGTCGGCTCACGAGCTAATAAGCGGAGCGCTTATTCAAGCTCAAACTCGATTCATTTAATTTTCGAGCTCAAGTCTAGGCTCAAACTTAGCTCACGAGCCTAATTTATCGAGTCGTTAATGAGTCGAGCTCGAGCTAATGTATCTAAAACTTTTTAAATTATTAAAATAATCATAAAATTATACATAAATTTCTGAAAAGTTAAATTAAATTATATTTATTATTATATGAGATACGATAGGTAATGGGGCGGGTCAACCATTTCTTATACACGTCTCACACTCATATAGAACTAAACATGTATTACCATACCTCGTCCATACTCATTCAATCGTTGAAAAAACTCGCTCTATTCAGGGTAGGTCATGTCGAGTCAGCTTCAGGCAGGCCAAATTATCATTCCGACCCATTAAAAGTGCTGGCTAAACGGACTGAGCTTAATTAACTGGTGAGCAATGACAGGTTATGTTAAGTCATTTATTTTTTTATAAAAATAAAAGAAAATGACATCTTTGGTCCAAATTTTGATTTTTGAAGTTAAAAATAAATAATTAATTAATTAAAGGGCTAGCTCGTTTAACCCACAACAAACAGGTCGTGCTGAAATTTTTAGACTGTGAACAACATTTGCTTAAACAGACCAGCTCGCAAGCTTAAATGGGTTAGGTTGGCCCGTTTAAAATCCCTGCTATTTAATTATTTTGACGAAAAAGACGGATATCTGATGATATCCACATATATTATATTCTTAAAAAAATATAACATAATCCAATATGATTCAATAGCATTTAATATAATCTAACGTACATATTAAATATGCACACAAGTTAAATGGAAATAAAACAAAAATAACTTTCAATGTAATAAAACAACATTATTATTAATAAATTCACATTTATGAAAATTTAGCGAGTTTTCATATGATAAAAAAATCAAATGAACTGATTATCTAAAGATGTATAAATAAATTATGTATATAGTTGTCAAAATGGGCGTAACTTGTCAGATCAGCCCAAAGTGTCTAACGGGCAGACTTTTCTCAAAAGATTAGGCCCGTTAAAAACGCGGGCTAAACGGATTAGTCCGATTAACCCAGGAAAATTGTCCGGTTAAACAGGACATCTCGTGGGCGAAATGTGCTAGTCTATTAATTTTTTTTAATCTTTTAAAAAATTTTAACATAATGGAGTCTAAAATTTGATCATATTTCAATTTTTTTCCTATAAAAATGTCATTTTGTCCAAATATTTATTTTTAGAGTCTAAAATTAGAGTTTAATTTTTCAAAAATAAATAAATAAACAGACAAACCCATCGGGTTGGTCATGAACGATCAATATTGAAAAATTGTAGCATATAAAAGTATAAATTAAACAGGCTTAAATGGCATTCCTAAATTAAATGAATTGGGCTAGCCCGTTTAAATTGACAGTCTTAATTATCTACTTTAAATTAAACCACTACACCACATATTATTGTTAGCAAATTCCCATACAATATAGAGTTAATAAAAGACATATAAATTGTTTTTCAAAAAATAAAATACGTCATTTTAAATTGACATGAATAATAATATCAATGACGTAAAATATTAAAATGCTCAATGACGTAAAATATTAAAATGCTATTACTAGTTTAATTAAAATATTCTATTATTAGAATAAAAAGTTGCAAGATATGATATTAATGAGTGATATTAATTTATTAATTAACTTGATTAGTTAATTTCACAACATTTATGATAATTTGTTAGTTGATTTGATTAAATGATTTAAGTAAAACAAATAAGGAAATACTCTCATGAGTATGCCATGTTAGCGCTCTATCATTAAGTGCATAAACTCAATTTTAATATTATATATAATAGATAATAGATATATTTAAATGACTTTATATCCTTGAGGCACATAAATACATTAATTTAATAGGACTCACCAATTTTCATACACTAAGTCTTTCTGAAATGAATCAGTACCGGTTCCAGTGAGATCGTATTGGTTTTAACCCAGTACTTATTCAAATCGATACTGCCCTATTTTCAGTATTGATTTGGACCGGTATTGGTTCAAAATTTTATAAGCCCTTTTAGCCTAATAGCGGTTTGATCGGTATTGTTTTTTCCCAATACCGACTTGGATTAGTACTGGTAATGTTGCGAATTTTGAAAAATATTTTTAAAATAATGAATTTTGGTAAATTTGATATTATTTTTATTTATTTAAAACATTTTTACTTTCTTTCTTTGCTTTTCACTTTTGTGAGTTGTGTTTTTTTTTCATTTTATTGTGCTTATATATCTTGTTGGCTACTATTGACCAAAAATTTATTAGTTCCCTAGTATGATTGTTATTAGAGCTAAAACTGTTGAAATTGAGTACAATGTAGGATAATAGAATCAAGTTCAAATTATCAATCAAGAAAGCAAAGAAGAGCCACCTGGCATCCACCACTGAGAGAGTGGATCAAGAGCAATATTGACGCATCTTTCTCTGCCGCATCTTGTAAGGGATCTACTACTGCGACTTTCAAAGATGAAGACGGGAAACTTCTCACAGCCGTAACCTCCAATGGAGTTTTCCTTCTGACCTAGCAGCCGAAGCATCTGCTCTAAGAGAAGCTAATGTCCTTGCTGTTAATATGAAATTGGAGAAAATTTTGTTCGAGTCAGATAATCAAACACTTATCCAAGCCATAAAATCAAACACTTCAGTGGCAAAAATTGATGCTTACTTAGAGGATATTAGTGGAAAAATTAATGATCTTGGCTTCATTTGGGTTCCAAGGGAAGTAAATCGTCTGTTTCATGAGTTTGCAAAGCTGGTTGCAATGAATCCGTCGAGCTCATTCTAGAGTCACAACCTTCCCTTCTCCATTAGAAACCTAATCCTATTGGAAGTTGTCACAATTAAGAAATAAGTTGGCTGATGAATCTCTAGTTGTATCTATTTAATAATTTTGGAATTGTATGTCTTGTGTTAGTTTGGATTAGGATTGGGATTAAGTGGTGTGGTGGTTTCTGCAAGAGTATTAGGGTTCAGTGTGTTTGTTCTAGGATTAGGTTTGGGAGATTGGGTATCAGGTGTTGTCTTTGTCTTTAGGCTGGGTCGGGTTGAGTTATCAATCGAGTTTAAATTTTTTTTCTTTAATTATTTAAGAATATATATCCAAATTAGTCCCCAAGGAATTTTGAAGTGGACATTTTGGTCCCTAACAAAATTAATTATCAGATTAGTCCTCGACGTTAATAGATGTCAGACACTTTGGTCTCTAATAAAATTAATTATCAGATTATTCCCTAGTGTTAATAGACATTACACATTTTAGTCATTCCTTTATCTTCTTCATCAACGATTAACGATCCGATTCAACGTGACACGTGAAGCTGCTTAGTCACACACACTTATATTAATGGACAAAGCTTTAGAGAGACCAAAATGCTTCACGTGCCACGTCGTATTGGACCATTAATGGTTAACGGAGAAGAAGAAGGAAGAACTAAAGTGTCTGACATCCACTAACGTTGGGGATTAATCTGGTAATTAATTTTATTAGGGATCAAATTGTCTGATGTCTACTAACGTCGGGGACTAATCTGATAAATAATTTTGTTAGGGAATAAAATGTCCACTTTAAAATTTTTTGGGGACTAATTTGAGTATATATTCATTATTTAATTATTATTTCTTTTTTAAAATTTTGTTTATGTTGACAATAACTCTTGCTTCACATTGAACCCATCTCTATAATGTTTTTTGGATGATTTTTTGCCAAAGAAAAATTTTGTCCCATCAAAATTCAATGTTAAAAGAAAAATATTGAGAGACAATGATTAGGAGCCAGTTAGTGAATAGAAAAACCACCTAATTCTTTTTTTTTTTTTTGGCTGCGCTTCTGTTTTTATGGTTTGTTAGTTTTCTATGGGCCGTGTAGTATTGACTTCGTAGTATAGTTGATTTTTAAAAGTATATATATTTAACATTATCTTAAAAAGTTGGATGCAAGTTTTCTTTTTCAACAATGCTAAGTAATCAATAAAAATTCAGCCAATATCAGTCAACAACTTCAATTGGATGTTCTATTTCTTTAGGTTTCAGATTTTCTGTTTTTAAAAAATACAAAGTTGACTTATTGTTGGTTACTTTAGATTTCAGATATTTTATGACTTTTATTGTGGATGTTCTATAAATAGTGATTACGAATGTTCTATTTTTTTGTTGGTTGATTTATTGGTTAGAAAAATCTTGATCACCTATACTTTTTTTTTATTTACTCTTAATATAATCAATTTACAAAACTGTAAATTAATCAACCAACCAAATAAATTTAGAATTTAAACAGAATTATGTAATGAATTATTTTTTAGGTGACTATTTTATGTATTGAAATATGATTAAATTTAAACTATTTTTTTAGATGAAGCTATATGCATAGAATGGGAAAATTCAATTACATTAGGAAGCCTACTTCCTTATATATCTATTTACATAACGAAATCTATCAATTATTATCTATTAACTAAATCTATCTATTATCTATCTATTTACATAACTAAATCTATCGACGTGGCTTTCTAACTAAATCTATCTATTATCTATTTACATAACTAACTATTAGATGAGAGAAAACTAAAGGAATGGAAACAGAGAATTGGAAGAATGAGAAGTTATCATTATCAGTAACTGACAGAATGAGTTTTATATACATCACTAATAACTAACTAACTCACATTCTAACAACTCAAGTTAACTTACAATGCAGATTAACCAAAGGTAATTAACTAACTAACTAGAGTTAAATTGACTACTCTAATATCTCCCCTCAAGTTGGAGCATACATATTATATGTTCCTAACTTGGCCATGAGAAATCGAAACTGAGGTGTAGGAAGGGTTTTGGTAAGCAAATCTGCAACCTGATGCTTGCTTGGAACATGAATTAATTTGACTATGCCAGCTGTCACCTTCTCTCGGATGAAGTGGCAGTCAATCTCAATGTGTTTGGAGCGCTCATGCAGGGCAGGATTAGACGCCATTTGAATGGCCGAAAGGTTGTCACAGAACAACATTGCCGAGGCTACCTCAATGTTCATAAACTTCAACAAAGCAATGAGGGACGCAATCTCACAAGAGGCATTGGCTAAGGCTCGGTACTCAGCCTCAGTGGAGCTTCGAGACACCACATTCTGTTTCTTGCTCTTCCAAGAGACAAGAGAATCACCTAAGAAAGTGCAATAACCGGTGGTGGAGCGCCGTGTGTCTAGGCAGCTTCCACAGTCAGCATCAGCATACATGAAGATATTGAATTCGGAGGCTGAAGAGAAGAGAAGTCCCTGCCCAAGTGCATTTTTCAAGTACCGAAGCACATGATGGATAACATGGAGATGTGGTAAGCGAGGATCTGACATATATTGAGCCAATTTAACCACAGCAAAGGTGATATTAGGCCTAGAAATGGTGAGGTACATCAGTTTCCCAACTAATCTTCTATATGCTGCAGGGTCTGGGATAGGATCACCTTCAGCTGCACGAAGCTTGAGATTAGCTTCCATGGGCGAAGTAGCAGGTTTGCAATCGAGATAGCCAGTGTCTTCCAAAAGAGATAAGCTGTACTTGCGCTGTGTGAGAGAAATGCCCTGTTTAGACCTGGCTAGCTCAAGTCCCAGAAAAAACTTGAGGTCTCCAAGGATTTTGAGCTTAAAAATGCTCTGTAACTGAGCTTGCACCTTGTCTACTAATTTCTGTTGTGGTCCAGCAATAATAATGTCGTCGACGTAAACAATGAGATAAGTAGCTGAATCCCCATCACCAATGCAAAATAAGGAATAATCCTGACGACATTGTTGAAAACCATGCTGAAGCAGAGTGGAGCAGAACTTATTGAACCATTGTCTAGAGGCTTGACGTAAACCATATAAGGAATGAGTAAGTCTGCATACTAGCCCCTTCTTTCGGTGAGGGTGCCCCAATGGCAGATCCATATACACTTCCTCATGAAGCTCTCCATTGAGGAAGGCATTATTGATATCTAGTTGCAATAAACTCCAGTGTTTAACTGCAGCAATGGTGAGAAGAACCCGCACGGTAGTGATCTTAGCAACGGGGCTAAAGGTGTCTCGGAAGTCAATACCAGCTTGTTGCGTGTAGCCCTTTAGCAACCAAGCGAGCTATGTACCTGTCTAGTGTGCCATCAGCCTTAAGTTTCGCCTTATACACCCATTTGCAACCTATGGTGTGCTTCCCTTTAGGTAACTCAACCAACTCCCAAGTGTGATTGTTCTCAAGGGCATCTAACTCTTCTTTCATGGCTTGCCTCCACTCTTCAAACTTGACAGCTTGGTGGTAGAATTGAGGTTCGGGGACTGCATTGGCATTAGCAACACAATGGTGATAGGCTGTCCTCAATCTATGATCACTAAAGTAATTAGAGATAGGATAGGGGCTGGTGGTGTGGCAGATGTAGTCCTTCAAGTAACGGGGTGGATTAGTGGTTCTGGCAGATTTTCTAAGTGGTAAGGAGGCAGGTGGTGAGTTAAGGAGTGGAGAAGTGGAGCTTGAGGAAGTATGTGATGGATGTAAGGGTAATGAAGAGGGAGTAGTAGCAAGGTCTTGTGCAGATTTGGGCAATACAATATCCTCAAACAAATCAGAATTGATGTGAATGTGTGGGGAAGTAGCAAAAGGCATGATGTCTTCATGGAATATCACATCCCGGGAAATGAAAAACTGCTTTGTACGAAGGTTATAGAGTTTATAACCTTTGTAACTAATCGGATAACCAATGAATACTGCAGGATCAGCCCTAGGACAGAACTTGGATCGATGAACTACAGTGGTGGCAGCATAGGCAAGACAACCAAAGTTGCGTAACAGTTTGTAGTTAGGTTCTTTCCCAAAAAGAACCTCATATGGAGACTTGGTCTTCAAAACCATGCTGGGGGTTCTGTTGATGAGGAACACAGAAATGATGACACATTCACCCCAAAAATGAAATAGGTACCTTGGACTGAAAGTAAAGAGCTCTAGCAACATTCAATAGATGTTGGTGTTTCCGTTCAACCACCGAGTTTTGCTGAGGCCTGTAAGGACAGGAAAATTGATGCAAAACCCCTTTGTCTTGTAGAAACTCTGTGAGAGCAAGTTCCTTAGCATTATCAGACCTGAAGCACTTAATTCTTGTTCCAAACTGAGTCTCAACTAAGAAATAAAATTGCTTGAGACAAGTAGTAGCATCAGATTTGTTAGAGAGTAGATAAACCCAACAAAAACGAGTCGCATCATCCACAATGGTAAAAAAGAAACGCTTTCCATTATATGTGGGGACATGATAAGGTCCCCAAACATCACAATGTACAAGGTCAAATGCATTGGATGACAAATTATTATGAGAATCAAAAGGGGACATATGTCACAAGAAGAGTAATCAAATTTCCTACCTATATGCAGGGTATGATCTAAGTGTGAAAGTATTGTAGAGGGAACATGACCCAAACGAGTATGCCACAGACTAGACTTACACAAATTTATTGAAACAATACTAGAATTGTGATTAACAAGTGATTGTGAATCTGTTTGTAAAATGTAAAGCCCCTGATGAAGGTTACCCATCCCAATCGTCTTCGACGAGCTGGTGTCCTGAATAATGAATGAATTAGAACCAATAGACACAAGGAAGTTAGTATTGGCTAAGAAGGCAGAAACAGAAAGAAGATTGACATGGAAGGCTGGTACATACAAAACATGACTTAAAGAGATGTGTTTGTTCAAGTGGACTGTGCCAACAAGATTTGCAAAGAAAATTTCACCATTAGGTAAAGAAACAAAATACCTCTTAGATGTTTGAAAAGAAGTGAACAAAGAAAGGTCAGAAGCAATGTGAATTGTGGCACCACTATCTAAAATCCAAGATTTAGATGGCAAATTTGACCTTGACATTGAGGTATTAAGAACAATACCTGCCGGTGTCAAAACCTCAATGGCAGCAGTAGAAGGAACTTCCTGAATCTGGTGATGATTCAGTAGGCTGAGGAGTTGTTGCACCTGAGATGAGGTCAAGGTCATAGAAGGAGCACCCTGACTCTCTTGAACTGTCTGAGAAGAAACTTGATTCACTGAAGGTTTACCTCCCTTTCCCTTTTCATAATTCGGTGGATAGCCGTGGAGTTTGTAGCATTTATCAACCGAATGTCCAATGTAGCCACAGTGAGAGCAAGTAGGCTTATCTTTCTTGCCTGAACTCTTGCTGTGCCCCTGAGCCTGTGACAGAGGAGGCTGGTTCTTCGTGTAGAAAGCAACTTGGCTCTGTAAGAATTAAGTTCTTCCCAAAGAACTTTAATCTTCGTAAAATACTGAGAAACTGTTATCGTTCCTTGACGGAGATTCATGAGTTCTCGTTTTAATTCAAATACACGCGGACCATTCCCGTGTTGAAAACGTTCCTTCAGATCAGTCCAGAGTTCAGTGGCCAAATCGGTATAAACGAGCGAAGTAGCAATCTCTTTTGAAACGGAATTGAGGATCCATGTGCTTATAACATCGTTCACACATTGCCAATTCTCAAATTTCTCAGGTTCAGAAAGGGGATCTGGTTGAGGAATCGAACCAGTGATGAACCCTAATTTGCGCTTCGCATTCAACGCCTTTTTCATGGCTCTGCTCCATGAATGATAGTTGTCTTCGGCCAATTGCTGAGTAACAAGGATCAATCCAGGTTGATCGGCATTCGAAAGCTGGTAAGGATCGACAGTAATGGACGAAGGAGAAATCACCGGCGAAACAACCGGATTCACCGTAAACGAACCTGAATCCATGAATCTGCAAGGATGCGATGATTCAGAACTTCTTTCCAAGCTCCGTGATCGGAAATGGCACTCACAAACGGAAAACGAAAAAGGCAGTGAAGTACACAAATCTCATCAACACTATTGAAGAGCTTAAGGAAAGAGGAGAAGAACGAGGATGAGAAAGAGAGGAAGAAGAAGAAGAACGTGGAAGATCAAGAATCAATTGTCATCTGATACCATATTAGATGAGAGAAAACTAAAGGAATGGAAATAGAGAATTGGAAGAATGAGAAGTTATCCTTATCAAATGAGTTTTATATACATCACTAATAACTAACTAACTCACATTCTAACAACTCAAGTTAACTTACAACGCAGATTAACCAAAGGTAATTAACTAACTAACTAGAGTTAAATTGACTACTCTAATACTAACTAATATGAGTGATGCACATGAGCTAGTAACTTCATGACCAGGTAACACTATATATAAAATCCAACTCTCCATGATTGCTAATTTCTCTTTATTTGAGAAAATTTCATAAAGCTTATGCTGGTGGTTTTTAATTTCTTGTTCTATTTTCTGTTGCTTGTGATCTTTAATCGCCATTCACCAACGAGACAGCTTGGAAGGTGATGCAACTATTCTATTCTTTTATTAGTTTCCTTGTTTTTGATGATTACTTCTTTCTTTTCCCCTGTTTTTCTTTCCTTTGGTTTTTTCATCATTTCGTGATCAATTTTCCGAACACTCCCATCAACCATGACATCTAAAATTTGAGTATTTTTTATGTGAATTTTCAATCTTTCTTGTATGTTTAATCGCATCATTCATTTCTTGTATGTTTAATCGCATCATTCGTGAAAAAATTCATCAATTTTTTAGCATATTTTTACGGTGGTATTTTTCAAACTAATCAAATTATTTATTCATACATGATTTAATTGGACTTGATTGAGAAAAATAAGTGTACATATTGAATTATTATTTTAATATTAAAAATATTTTAGAATTTAATTAGATACTTTTAAATTTATAAAAATTTAAATGCTTCTTTTAAATTTCTTCGTATGAATGTAAGTATGTAACCATGATTAATATTTGAGGTTACCCTAATAAAGAAATCAAATGTCTAAAGAGTTGTTTTTTTAATATTTTTTCTAAGAAAAAGAAAGATATAAAAATAAGGTTTAATTATAATTTTGGATAATATACTAATATGCATGAAATTATAAATTTAAATCTTTTTGTGACTAATAATATATAAAAATGAAATTCAACCAGTCAAACAAAAATATTAATTTGTAAGTTCAAAACATGTTCTAGGAAGTAAAACTAAGTAAAATTTACCCAGTTGAAAATTTTCCCAAATGCAATTAATCTCATGACAATGTATCAAACAATTGAACTCAACTGGCTAGCTTTGCTTGCATAGCATTACATGCATATTGGATTATTTTACAGTTTACACATGTAAATTCATTAAATTTAACTTGTTCTAACCATATTTAGTATATAATCTTTCACGGTCTTCAACCGTCACATGTACTCTTTCTCACAAAATAAAAAATTTCCTCAGGTTCAGCCATTTTCAGATCTAGCTTCTCAATGAAAATAATAATTCCAAAAATGATCTTCGTTTCGCAGTTCCGCGATCTCACATTACTTGTTAGCAAAGTGTCACTTTACAATCTGTAACAAGAAAACTGTCATAGATCTCAATATACAAGTTAAAATTAAAACATACGTATGCTCAATTGAAAATATCTATTTTAGATAGTGGCTTATTTCCTAAGAATCATGTAACATTGAGCTGTTATGTTATTTGCTATCATTACATATTTTAATTTTAACTTGTATATATAGAGATATGATATTGTTGTATGTTGTTACTGATTGAAGGGTATTGTGACACTGCTAACAAGTATTGTGAGATCAGAGAATTGCAAAATGAAGCCATTGTTTGTAGCTCCATGCATGGACCATTCTTGGAAGGAAAATAAGGACAATACTCTAGTGATGAATTTAAGTTTGTTCATTATATGATGAAATGATGTGTTCCATGACTATGTATGATGCGTGTGTTGTTGTGGGATTCAGACAACACCATAGTAGGTAAGTCACTAAAAAATTCTTCTCTCCTCTTAGTGTAATTAATGAAGGTCAATATATATATGGTGCGTCTCCTAGGCCTTACCCTAACAATTAATAATGATGTAGTTTGGATTAGAAGATAAAGATTTCATTGAGCAGCAAGGACTTTGTTAATGATGATGGTGACTCAGTCATGTTCTTTTCACTGGTTTTCCCCCATAGAACTAAGTAGAGACCAAGCACAATGAGGATTGCAGCAATAAGCCTGTGGGCTGTAACAACATAAATACTTGTTTCAACAGAAATATAATACTTACATGGTCTTAAAATTTGGTATGCATATACCCTCCAGAGTATAACTGATCACCAAGAATTAGGGCTGCCATGGGAGCTACTAGGACTGTTTGCAATGGCTGAAAGGCAGCAACAAACACAGGGCCACCCTTTTGGATACACCATGTTTAATTTGGAGAAAAGTGACAATTGCAGAGATGATACAATTCCCTGAATATTCAAAATTGAAATTAACTTCACATTTTATACAATTACTTTATATTTGATAGTTGCAAGTTAGGACATAATGTATTGATTAGTGATTACAGCATATAGAATGAGGAAAAGCTCCTGCAATGATACTATCTTCCAATTTTGTAAGTCAGTTTCTACAAAGCCTGTTATGATCAAGATTTGCATTGTTTCACCGGATACTTCTTCACCACTGGAGCATGCAACAAAAGTTCTTACTTCACTTATTATTGGATAGGTAACGTTACATATACATACATCCATACATCTATTAAAAACAACTGTTATTTTCTGCTATGACTCAATTTTTCTGTGCTAAACTTTATTATTTTCGAGTTCAAGTTTTGCGTGCTTAAACTTCATTATATTTGTGGATGAATGCATAGATGTATCTACACCCAACTAGCCCATGAAAAGTAATGTCCAAGCAAGTATATGCAACCCCATCATCTCCAATTTTGCTGCATTTCTTCAGAATTATGATCTCCCTTTAAGGTGCTTAAATATGTACTGGATTTATTATTTAGACTCTAAACTTAATCTTAAATCTTATAAAATTTTATCAGGATGAAAATGAAGTTTTTAATAATGAAATTCTAAAATTAAAATATAATAATCACCCATTATATATTAATGAGTAATAACATAAATATTTAAGTCACATGCAAATAAAATGTAATATTAAAGTATAGTCTCATATGTATCTAAGTGTAAAATTTTATACTTCATAATACAAAATATTTGTTGAAAAACAAATATAATACTTAAATTTCATAGAAGTTACTCATGTAATATTGTAATATACGGACTAAGGTTATTACATAGAGGACCTTGTTTCAATTAACAACACGGCGAATCCAATTATCCAAAGTAAAAGCTTATTCTTTCAAGGTTCATACTCATCATGAAACCAACTCGGTATATAAACTCAAAACCATAGCCATTTGTTAACTAACTACTTCAAAACAAAACTCAAAAAGTGAAGTTGCTTCTTACATTCATTCATCAGAGAAGAAAGCTCAGAAGAGAGAAGGTGATACAACTCTTCCTTCTACATTCATTCTTTTCTTTGCTTCTTTTTTCTGCTTTCTTCCCTCGTGAATTCTCTCATCACCCCCATGCATCAACAATAATATGGCCTCAAAACTGAGCCTTTTTATATATATAGAAAAATGGGAATTTCCATTCTTTTTTATATGTTCAATCAAGAATCATGCATTTCTCACAATGTTTGAGAGAATTAGCACGTTCTGTTTCAAGATTCAATGATCTTGCTGTTCTTCTTGTAAAGCTATCATCATGAAACGGTTCATCACCTGTTTCAGCTCTGAATTCAAGTAACTACTATCATGTAGCATTGTGTAACCAAATTTGGTTTGGTTTATTTTATTTTATTCTTTTATCTTCATTCTGCTATTAACTTGCTCAATGATGGTTCATCATGATTTGTTTGTGTCCTTTTCTCTTCTTTCTTGCATGAATATTTGAAACTAGAAACATGCCTATGCTGCGATTTCTGATATATTTCTCTTTTCAAGTTTCTTTCTCTTCTTCTTTTGTTACTTGGAAATGTGGATATTGAGCTTTGACTTGGAATTACTAATTCTCATTCTGCCCCATTAGAATGTTTACATTTGATCATACTTTTTCATATTTATGAGTCTGTGCCCCTGATATTGTTACAAGAATCAATAGTCCTCTTTGCTATTATGTATGAGCTCTCTTTTCTGATTCTGATATTTACAGATACTTTACCTGTAGAACAAAATTGTGTTGGCTTCAATACCTCAGGAAGATATAGGGCAAAACTTTACAATGAATGAAAGTTCAAGGATGAATTCGGCCAGGCCGGATCCTACTCGAAGGAAGCCTCGCGTTCTGCTTGCTGCTTGTGGATGCCAGGCTGCTGAAAACTTTGGACTGGTTTGCCAATCTTTCACGACATGGGCAGAAGTAAGAGCTGTGCTCACAAATGATGCATGGCGTTTTGTTAATAGATCATTCCTTCCTCCAGATGGCAGTGTGACTTTGTATTCGGACAGAGACCAACCGGTGTTTTGGCAGAGGAACGGTTGGGGTCTCCACGTTGATCTTCATAACTGGGCTGATATCATGGTCATTGCTCCAATGTCTGCAAATACCATAGCAAAGGTGATCAATAAAATTAGAATTGGAAACATGACTTGCTTATAGAGTTTG
>JASCZI010060585.1:19323-31138 GCA_036250425.1 Stylosanthes scabra | reverse complement strand
CAAAATTGAAATTAACTTCACATTTTATACAAGTACTTTATATTTGATAGTTGCAAGTTAGGAAATAATATATTGATTAATGATTACAGCATATAGAATGAGGAAAAGCTCCTGCAATGATACTATCTTCCAATTTTGTAAGTCAGTTTCTACAAAGGCTGCTATGATCAAGAACTGGATCAATCCGAAGAAGCATGTGAACGCCGTGAGTGAAAGTTTTGCCGGATACTTCTTCACCACAGGAGCCTGGACAAAAGTTCTTACTTCACTTATTATCAGATATATATAAAACAAATGTTCAACCAAGAAAAAAAAAACCAATGATCATTATGATCTGACCTGAAAAACCATCCAACCAGCCCATGAAAAACAATGTCCAAGCAAGTATATGCAACCCCATCTCCAATTTTGTTGCATTTCTTCAGAATTATGATCTCCTTGCAAGGTGCTTCCACTTCCATGTGTTTGGTGAAGAAGAGGAGGACCTTTGTATAGAGTAATAATGGTGGCACCACCAACACTGGCAATGGTTCCTATAACTTTTGCTAATCCATTTCTACTTGCCATGTTCACTTTCTCAAGTCTGGCATAGAATTTAAGAGTTATAAAGGTTTTGAGAGTCAAAACTATCATGAATTACATCAAAATGATAAGGTGATTTGATTACCTTAAAGTTAAGGCCAAGATAAAAGTGATAGCAGGAACTGAGTTTTGCATTGCAGAAGCAAAAGTTGGAGAAGCATAATATAATCCCAACAAGTAGAAGCCTTGGTTTGCAGTTATCCTAAAACATCCATTGAAAAATCACAGAAAAAACAAGGAACCATTAATTAGAACTAATAATAGGAATAATAAACAATCTTGATTTATATACATGCTTACCCCAATAATGCCAATAGGAAGAACTGAACCAATAAAGACAGTGTAAGAGGTGGTCTTTGATTCCTATTCACAAAACATATGATTTCTTAGGCATGCATTAACAGAAAGAATATTATGGCAGGAAAATTGGGAAGTGAAAACAGAAACTCACTTCTCAAATAGATAGGCAAATGGGGATAACAGAATCAAAGCAATTAGATTTCTATATACAGGATAAACCACTTTGCTAACACCAATGTTTAGTGCAAGTCCAGATACAATGTGAAATCCTGCAAAGCAGAATTGCAGTGCAAGTAATGCCACAAGAAGCTTCACTTTTTCTGTTACAATATTACTTCCCATTTTTTCTATGCTTTAGACTTGTTATGATATGATGAGGGCAACAATATAGAGCAGTTGCTTATTTATAGATTGAAATCTTGATGGAATATAAAATTATACAGGTTTTTTGTTTTTGGTATAAGCAGTTAGCCAATTTGATATTTAGAATAGCAATTAGTAAGATTGTGTTAAATTAGACTTTTCAGATAGGACAAAAATACAGAGAGAAAATAAAAATAAATAAAAACAATATTAGAATCTTTTAGTATTTTATCCACATTTCAATTTTTTTTTTTAAAAAAAAAGTTTTTTTTTTGTCTTATAACATATCTTGTTAGATCAAACTCATCTAAAATTGAAAGACTAGTAAGTGATAAAAAATAAAAAAAAAAAAAGTCTAAAGTAATAACCATTGAATTAAAGTGGTGTAGAACTCACAAATTAAAAAATATATATAAAAGTGACTACTTGTGTATTTGATTGTAAAAGTAACGTGATTATACGTAATTAGATACATATATAAAATTTATTTATATGGTCAATGCTTAAGCTTAAATTCTTAAAAAATATAGAAAAGATTATGTCCTAAATTATTGATCTTTGCTTGTCCCTCGTTATCTAAGTCCAAACAAATTTATTATATGTTTGTAAATCAGTGGTCTTAAAGATAGTTTTCAAAGGCATCCAAAAACATGATTGAAGTTCCATGTTAGCTTATATGTTACATGCATTTTTTATTTTTGATTTTTCATATTTTTGTTGTTGACCTTGGATTGAATAATTTAGGGAGACAAATTATAGGTGAATCATGTTAGCCAGGCAGTTAGAGAGTGACCAACCTTCATCATTTATAAGAACATGTTCCCATTATCCCTTTTTCTCTGACTTCTGACTATATAGTCTAATGAGACCATTGTCACAATTTTCTGTCTCTGTACATAGTAATCATTATACAACAATATTTTTATTACTTTGCCACAATTCTAATCCACATATTTATGATAATATAATGAATAGGCTGCTTGAGTCTCAAAATAATTATTTTGTATGCTTTCAATAAAAACATGAATCAAACATGCAAGACTATATAATTTTTGCATATTTTATGGTTCCTAGAGAAATAGAGTAGCCTCAAGAAGTGATAATGGCGTAGAGCACATGCAGAGTGATTAATTTCCCAAAATGCCAACTAGAAAATTGGTATAAAAAAATCAAGGTAATTGCCATTAATTTGCAATTGGTTTTATTTTATTTATTTTATAAATATATAAAATGATAATAAAAATAAATAACTATCAGTTTGTTCACCAAGTATTTTATCGAACCGATTGGTCCGATCCGACCCGACGACTTCTCCCTCAAGGTCTCAAGTCTTAACTCTCAACCCTTCAAATGGTACCTTATTAGGAGCTCATGAACAGCTATCATATATAACTCAATAAGATCTAACTTAACTGTTTAATTCAAGAGCCAAAAATGTTATTTTGTAAATTAACAATAAATCATTAAGCTAATCTTTGCATTATAAACCTTAACATGGGAACTATTTATTATAATTTATATATTATATTCATCCAAAGGAATATCTTAGCTCACCTAAAAAACAGGAAAGGAATATCATAGTGCCTCAAGTGAGAGGAAAATGATTGATTCAATTGTGCATATGCATGAACCTTTCATAGATTGTTTCACGAGTCTTAAATAAATTTCACAAAAATTAGCAAAGCTGAAATTTCAGAAGTGAGAATATTCCCAGTTTTAAATGGCTGCTTGTGGAAGATACATTGTGTACAGTATGGGAAACATTATTTATTTGCTAAAATTATAAATTCAATGATTGATAGGGAGTTTGGTTTATAGAGCCACATTTTCCTATTTAGTTTAAACTTTTTTTCCAAAAAAAAAAAAAAAAGAATTCTAAACGCAAATTTCATGCAATTACTTTTTCCAAGATCAAAACATAGTTTGAGTAACATCATGATGGTCATGGATTCATGTACACAAAACTGGTTATCAGCCTCAAACTTGAAAATTCAGTGTGAAGATCTCATTTAAATCCAAAACAAAATGGTGTTCAACAAAGAAACTAACTACAATTACTCAATCATATATGTCACAATAATCCATTGCTTCTTCAAACATGACCACAACTATAACAATCATGCACCGGTTTCATAAACATAAAAGGCCATTTGATATGCTTTCTCAACCACCACTTATGCACTGTGGTAGGTAATTCACACATTGTACACTTTCAGAAGTAGTAGCTCAAAACAGACCGTGTTTCCATTTGAGCCTCGGCTATTGTATGGTGCCATCGTTAACTATGCTTGAATACAATAACAATTGCGGTGCAGTTATCTTTGCAGCGACGCTCACGTACAGCTTCCCTAACAAGATGGCGGCTCACAGATGTAGCACTCAGCCCCTCCTACAAAGGCAAGACAAAGTCGTTATTAAATGCAAAAGCAGCGACCGATAAGAAAATTGTGAAAACTAAAAAGTGAGACGCAGCTTATCTGTTTTCCGTGTATTAGACATAAGACAAGCACCACAGGGATAAACAGTAAAATTAAAAACACCTCTATGTTAGGAATTAGATATAAAGCAAAGCACATATATTAATAGAAATAGTTTAATGGGTTAAAGTGTACACCTATAAGTTATGACAAGTTCAAGACTTCAAGATGCCAGAACAAATAACTCTTACATTCAATAACTTCTGAACAAAATTATACAGTTTTTGTTTATGGTATAAGCAGTAAGCCAATTTGATATTTAGAATAGCAGATTGTGTTTAAATTAGGCCTTTCAGATAAGACAAAAAATACAGAAACAAAATAAAAAATAAATAAAAACAATATTAGAAAATCTTACATTCAATAACTTCTGAACAAAATCAACAGCATCACTGGGACCAAATACCTGACAACACAAAAATCTCATTTCATCTCATAACAGTTAATCAAACCAGCAAAACAACTAATAGGACAATGATGGATCCTAGAAAACATACCCCCCACAAGCCATCGCAGCCAAGAATGATGAAATGTTCTCTCTCAGTAAGATCAAAAGAATGGATATCCGGGGTTGCAATACAACCCACCTGCAAATGGTATTTTTCTTTAACGTTAGAAATCTATTTTAGGCCTATTTCATTGTGTGGATAAATTTTATTGGCTAACTGACAAAAAGAACAAGGAAGCCTTTCTAAGTAAGCAGGAAACCTTTTTGAACTGCTGATCTCCAAAACCCCTAGAAACTTCTAGACGCCCTTGTAACCGCCCATTTGAGCTTACGACACCACCAGCCTGCAAATTGAAGTTATCAGAATAGAGACCCAACCAACGAAACTCAACCCCAGACCTTCACAGATAACTGAGATAAGTCACACAACCAACAATTCTAAATGAAATGCATCACAGAGAATAAATGCTTCAGGAACTAGTGACAGTTCTTCAAAGCACAGCTATACACAGACATACAGAGAACACGCAGTTACTGCTTCAGGCAACATAAGACTGCATGCTAAATTAAAAAAGTATCATGGATGCTTAACTTTATCCCAGAACGTTGCTGTGTCCAATTATGGGTTAAAAAAGTGTGTGGAAAGTTCTATATAAAGAGATGGAAATGCTAACATAAGTTTTTCGCATAAAGCCAAGATTTATAGATCAACTGCACGTCCTGAGAACTATCGAGTAACAGGTATATATAAAACCAAAGATCTAACCAATCATCATTGAAGCATTTTGAACCTTCTGAATTCGTGCACGTTCCTGTGGGAAGATAGGTTTGTGCTCTCTCGTCAAAACAATAGCCTTTAGTGCATGGGCTCCATTAGAATTACCTTGGGATCCATCATTTATAGTTGACCGAGCCAAAACTGCTTTGGCATCTCCTATATTTGCAACGAAAACCTATAAACAATCGTCAAACAGTAAAAAATTTTAGGGAAATACAGATTATTAATGAATTGGCAGAATATTGAGAAACCATGAGCAGACACTATTTGGATGGCAAATGGAGAATAAGTAAAGTAAAACAAGCTTACTTTTTGTCCCAATACCCAGACAGAGACAGCTGTGGCACCATCCTGCCATCCCCCTGGTAGTAGTACATAGACCTCATAAAGATATAAATAACATGAAAATAATCTCTAAAGATTATAGTAGTTATTACTAACTTGTATCGAAATCTGTAATTCAGAAAACCTAGGCAAATGGTCTGCACCATAGTGTGATACATTTTCCTTTTTTTTTAATACCAAGGGGGGTAAAAAGTACATTGTGCTGTTAACCAATCATAACAACAAAGAAAATCACTCGGACTTCAAAGTTTGAAACCAGTAGAATCTTGATCATCCAAATTTAAACACAATTTAGCCACCTATAACGAGAGATTAACAAATCCGAAGCATTCAAACTGTACCTTCAGCACTTTCTTGGAGAAGAGACTCATCAGTTTTACGAAAACCTATATCAGAATAAAAACATCAAATGAGAACATTCTGTAACCAAAAAATTAGATGAATATAAGTATTTATCCACAATTCCATTTTTTACCAAACAAAATGGGGGATTCAATAACAAAAATCATAAACTTGGAAGCTTACCATCAAGTATAGCTCTTTTAGCTGCCTTTACATCCAACTGAAATAAAGCACAGCAACCAGTATATTAGAGGCAAAATATATAAAAATGAGATCAATAGAGGGGAAATATATCAAAGATTAAAGAAGTTGAAAGGAATTTTTTTTAAATTTGAAAAAAAAAAAAAAAGAAATCTCCAAAGAAGACCACAAGAATTCATTTTGATAGAAACTTCCATTTTACGTATGAGCTAGTGGTCTAGAAAACTGGCTTTCATTTTTTTTTCTTTCCCCTTTATTGATTTATTGACTATGGAGACTCAACTCATCAACTAAACTATACAAATCTGTTGAGTGAAAGGCCTAATAGACAACATATAGGTTTCTCTAGCGCCAACTCATGTTCTTCAAAGTAAAAGATCAATTAGAACTAGCGTACACGCCCTATAGTTCAACAGCTTTTGACAAAACATTGCAAAATATAATACAATTTCAAATGCATAACGATACTGATAATTTTGCTACTTCATAACCATCTCCCTTGATGATTAACTCAACCAACAATAGGAATGGTTGAAGTTGCATAGTTCCCCTAAACTGTACATAGAGTATTAAATGAATAAAAGAGCTTGAGTTACCCTGTGTGTGATGTAGTATTAACTCTAAGTATCTGAGCTTAATTAACTGAACTAATAGATTCTATTAGCTGTATATATAGTTACTAATGAGTTAACTGTCTAAGCTACTATACTATATCCTAACAATTATAACAAATAAATAGAGAACAAGTATTAGTTTGCTGCAGTATGCATAAAAATAGACCAAGCAAAACACACCAACTCACGTGGTAATCCAGCTGACATAACATTCCCATGCAAATGCTTCTGTGCATATTCTGCAGCTAACCTTCCTCCATGCCCATCATAAATTGCAAAATGTGCGCACCTGAAAACACACCAATCTCTCATACTTATTAGTGGTAAAACTATGTTGCAAGAAGCAAAAATTAAAAATTTAAAAAGATTTTTCATTGAAACTTCAAACTCCTCACTGTTGAAACTAGTAGAAAACAAGATGTTAAAAGAAAATCAAGAAATGAATTTGATTTCGGGAACAGGCAACAAATTATCCACAACCTTACTTCCACAAATCACATCCTAAATCTTACTAATAAATCAAAATGATTATTCATAATAACAATAAAAGAAAACCTTAATTTTCCAGGGTAATCTAAAGTTGCGTCTAGAAGCACGACCCAAGCATCTTCCATTGTGAGCCTAGAACCCTTATCCTCAGCTGCATCAGCATCAATTTCGAAAGCAGCTTCGACAATGGAAGAATCTTCCGTCTTTGGCTTCTTGGAAGGAACATCAACAAGATCCTCGCTTTTCGAATCAGCTTCGCGCTTTTTGGATTCAACTTCCACCGTTACGGTTTTGCCCTCTGTGCTTTCCTCCATTTTGCCTCTTCCAAATTCCAAGTGTTGAAGAAAGGTTAAAATGGTTGAAAAGTGAAAACCCTAAGCCTGCAATGAACTCCAATATGTGCTAGTTAATTTTTTTTTATATAAAATTTAAAAAATATATATCTATCTATTTTATTAGAATTAAAAATTGGGAAAATGATAAATATACCCAAGCTTATAATAATGAGACAAATTTGTCCCTCATCTTTGAAAAATAATTAATTATTCCTGATCTTTTGAACTCCAGTTGTTAGTAACGTTGTTGTTAGTCCATAGTGTAATGAAAGGTAATTAAAATAAAAAATTATCATATTTAACTTGACTTTATAATTTCATAAAAATACATTTATAAAAATACATTTATAATTATATATTTATAATTCTAATATTTTGTATTTAATTTAAAAATAATTCACAAATGAAAACAAAAAGTCAAATAAAAAAATTATGATCATCTATACCTACCAAAATCTTATTCGTAGTTACAGATCTACAAAATAATAAATTCATTGCAGATCCAACATTTTTAAAAAATTCAGTAGTTCGCTTAAGTAAGTGTTGGGGTTTAAAATGATTTAGGTGTTGTCTGAACCCCACTGAGACAACAACACACGTGTCATGCATGATGAACAAACTTAAATTCATCACTAAAGTATTGTCCTTATTTTCCTTCCAAGAATAGTCCATGCATGGTGCAACAAACAATTGCTTCAATTTGTAGTTCTATAATCTCACAATACTTGTTAGCAGCGTCACAATATATATATATACAAGTTAAAATTCAAAACATGTAATGATGCAAATAACATAACAACTTAATGTTACACGATTCTTAGGAAATAATATATTTACAGCATTGCATGTTTTAATTTTAACTTGTATACATAGAGATCTATGATATATTTTTTTTTTTTTTGCAGATTGCATAATGACACTTTGCTAACAAATAATGTTAGATCATTAGAACTGCGAAACGAAACCATTTTTGGAATCACTATTTTCATTGAGAAATTAGAGAAAAAAATGACTGAATCTGAAGAAATTTTTAATTTTGTGAGAAAAAGTACATGTAGCGGTTGAAAAATGTGAAAGATTATATACTAAATGTGGTTAGAATAAGTTAAATTTAATGAATTTAGATGTATAAACCATAAAATAATTTGATATGCATGTAGTACAAGTAAGCTAGTTTGAGTTTTATTGTTTGATACATTATCATGAGATTAATTGCGTTTGGAAAGTTTTTCAGCTGGATAGATTTAATTTTATTTTGTTCTATTTCTTAGAACATATTTTGAACATACAAAATATTATTTCTGTTTGACTGGTTGATTTTCATTCTTTCTTAAATATTATTAGTGACAAAGAGATTCAAATTTATAATTTAATCATATTAGTATACCCAAAAATATAATTAAACCTTATTTTTATATTTTTTTTCTTAGAAAAAAAATTCCAAAAAAGCAACCCTTTATACATTATGATTTCTTTAGGTAACCTTAAATATTAATTATGGTTACGTACTTACATCGAAACGAAGAAATTAAAAGAAGCATTTAAATTTTTTATAAATTTAAAAGTATTTAATTAAATTCTAAAGTATTTTTAATATTGAAATAATAATTTAATATGTACACTTATTTTTCTCAACCAAATACAATTAAATCATGTATGAATAAATAACTTAATTAGTTCAACAAATACCATAAGGCTGTGAAAATAGGTTAAAAAAGGATAATTTTCTCCGGATCATTTCACACTCAAAAAAAAGAAAGCAAAAGAAAATAAAAAAAATATTCAAGAAAAAAAAATTAACTTAATCTTGAATCAGAACATATATATTCTCTAAAATATTAGAAGAAATGAATAACTTATCATTGAATATACAAAAAATATGAAAAATTTACATAAAAAGACTCAAATTTTAGGTCTCATAGTTGATGGCAATGTTTGGAGAATTAATGAGGAAATGATGCAAAAACCAAAGGGAAGAAAAGAAAGAAGTAATCATAAAATCAAGGAAACTAAGAAAAGAATAGAATAGTTGATCACCTTCCAAACTGTCTCGTTGGTGAATGGCGATTGAAGGTTAGAAGCAAGAGAAAACAAAACAGGGAATTAAAAATCACCCGCATAAGCTTTATGAAATTTTCTCAAATATAGAGAAATTAGCAATAATGGGGAGTTAGGTTTTATATATAGTGTTACCTGATCATGAAGTTACTGGTTCATGTGCATGCATATTAGAATAGTTTTTTTTTTTTTTTTTTTTTAATTAGATGTTAGTTTCTTATAGGTTGTCTGAGTCATCACTCATATTAGTTAGTTATGTAAATAGATAATGGATAGATTTAGTTAGAAAGCCACGTTGCTCTTATCTAATAGATAATAGATGGATTTAGTTATGTAAATAGCAATCTTTAGAAAATTGGAGCGATCACAGAATCGATGAGGTGACTGATGTAGAAGAAAAAATTATTATGTTGGCAAAAGAAGAAAGATTTTTTGAAGTATAATGATTAGGTGAATAGTAAAAAAATAAAGATATTAAGAAACATAATCATGAGTAATGATGAGTAATGATTAAAGTTAATTAAAAAAAAAAAGGGCACCGCCATAATGCACATATAAATATATGTGCTTTGTTGTGTTTTGTGTGTGCATCAAGCGTGAGTGTGTCGTGAAGAGAGTGAGAAAGAAGTGAGGGAGTATTGTGAGTAAGAGAGAGGTGAGTGCACAAGAGGAAGAGTGGTGAAGGTGTATAATAAGCCACAAGAGGGTGAGTGTATTATAGAGAGTTGTAAATTTTTTCTTCATAATTAAAAGTTTGTAATTTATCCACTTAGTCAGTATATTTCCAAAATTGTCCAAAGTTAAAATTATCGTGTTCAGCTTTACCTATTTCTCGACTCTAAATTTTAGTTGCGTTATTCTGCTCCAGTTACTTTGGTACCTAACAGTGGTATCAGAGCTCTAGGTTCTTAATCTTCCGCTGTGAAGGAGCACGTTGGTGTCAATATCATGGCAGCAAAATTTAAGATCGAGAAATTCGATGGGAACAACTTCTCCCTTTGGAAGCTGAGGATCAAGGCAATTTTGAGGAAGGAAAATTGCTTAGATGGAATTGAAGGCAGACCTGCAGGTATTGCCGATGACAAGTGGAAGGAGATGGACAGTGATGCTGTTGCCAACTTACACTTGGCAGTGGCAGACTCCGTTTTATCAAGCATCTCAGAGAAGAAGACTGCAAAGGAGATTTGGGATACACTCACGAACCTTTATGAGGTCAAGTCAATGGCCAACAAGATATTCCTCAAGAGGAGGCTCTATACTCATCGTATGAGTGAATCCACAACAGTCACAGATCACATCAACCATCTGAATACGTTATTTTCACAATTGACAGCGATGGAGCATCAGATCAGTGAAAATGAACGTGCAGAGATTCTTCTCCAGAGCTTGCCAGATTCGTACGATCAACTCGTCATCAATATTACCGGCAACAATATCTCCGGTCATTTCCGATTTGATGATGTTACTGCCGCTGTTCTTGAAGAAGAAAGCAGACGCAAAAATAAGTATGATCAAACGGAGGGATCAAAGCAAGCTGAAGCTTTGATGGTGGCGAGAGGAAGATCGACGGAACGTGGATCTAGTGGGAGTCAGAATCGTACTAGATCAAAGTCTCGGGGAAGGAAGAACCTTACTTGCTACAACTGTGGCAAGAAAGGACATTTAAAGAAAGACTGTTGGTTCAACAAGAAGAGTACAGAGAAAGCTCCTGGTGTAACTACCTCACATGGATGCATCGCAAGCACTTCCGGAGAAGGAGACATCTTGTGCGCTGAAGCGGCAATTTGTCGAGAAGACGGTGGATAGTTGGCTGATGCTTGGATATTAGATTGTGGTGCAACGTACCATATGACGTCGCGTCAGGACTGGTTCAGCACCTATGAGTCGGTTTCGTCAGGATCTGTACACATGGGAGATGATCACCCTTTAGAAATTGTGGGTATTGGTACTATCAAAATTAAAATGTTTGATGGTTCCATACGCACAGTTCAATGTGTGAAACATGTAAAAGGTCTAAAGAAGAATCTATTGTCTGTTGGGCTCTTGGATGCTCAAGGGTACAAGATCAATATTGAAAGCGGAATCAAGAAGGTGATAAATGGTGCTCGAGTCATCATTAAAGCCAAAAGGATAACAACCAATCTCTACATGCTTTTTGGCGAGACAATCCAAGACGCGGAGGCAGCTGTTGCATCTGCAAATGAAGAAGAGATGTCAATGATGTGGCATCGCAGATTAGGCCATATGTCAGAACGTGGCCTGCAAGTCCTTGCAGATAGCAATGTTCTACCGGGACTCAAGAAGGTGAATCTACCCTTCTGTGAGCACTGCGTGACAAGCAAACAGCACAGGTTGAAGTTCGCAACGTCCACTGCTAGAAGCAAGCACATTCTAGACTTGATTCACTCCGATGTGTGGGAATCACCGGTGACATCACTAGGAGGAGCAAAGTATTTTGTCTCCTTCATAGATGATTATTCTCA
>JASCZI010060585.1:0-17493 GCA_036250425.1 Stylosanthes scabra | reverse complement strand
AAGAGCACTGGAGTGCTGTGAAGAGGATCTTGAGATACATCAAGGGAACCTCGGATGCTGCATTATGTTTTGGAGGATCTGAGTTTACAATCAGAGGTTATGTAGATTCTGATTTCGCAGGGGATCTTGACAAAAGGAAATCCACTACAAGCTATGTGTTTACACTTGCAGGAGGTGCAGTAAGCTGGTTATCCAAGCTACAATCCGTTGTAGCGCTGTCTACTACGGAAACTGAATACATGGCAGCTACGCAATCTTGCAAGGAAGCAATTTGGTTGCAAAAGCTAATGGAGGAACTTGGGCACGGACAGGAGAAAATTCCAATATTCTGTGACAGTCAGAGTGCCTTGCATATTGCAAGGAATCCAGCTTTTCATTCGAGGACAAAACACATAGGAGTTCAATATCATTTTGTTCGAGAAGTAGTGGAGGATGGTAAAGTGGATATACAGAAAATCCACACTAATGACAACCTTGCGGATATTATGACAAAGCCAATCAACACAGATAAATATGGTTGGTGCAGATCTTCTCTTGACCTACTGAAGATGTGAGCAGCATAAACATACCAAAATAATAATTTTGAGTGGGAGAATGTAGAAGAAAAAATTATTATGTTGGTAAAAAAAGAAAGATTTTTTGAAGCATAATGATTAGGTGAATAGTAAAAAGATGAAGATATTAAGAAACATAATCATGAGTAATGATGAGTAATGATTAAAGTTAATTAAAAAAAAAAGGCACCACCATAATGCACATATAAATATATGTGCTTTGTTGTGTTTTGTGTGTGCATCAAGTGTGAGTGTGTCGTGAAGAGAGTGAGAAAGAAGTGAGGGAGTATTGTGAGTAAGAGAGAGGTGAGTGCACAAGAGGAAGAGTGGTGAGGGTGTATAGTAAACCACAAGAGGGTGAGTGTATTATAGAGAGTTGTAAATTTTTTCTTCATAATTAAAAGCTTGTAATTTATCCACTTAGTCAGTATATTCCCAAAATTGTCCAAAGTTAAAATTATCGTGTTCAGCTTTACCTATTTCTTGACTTTAAATTTTAATTGCGTTATTCTGCTCTATTTACTCTGGTACCTAACAACTGATTCAAAAGTTCAAAGGTTCGACTGATATCGAATTAGGGTTGAACCAATCATTATCATCATTATATCATTATATCATCATTATTATTATCATTATTATTATATTCTTATATTATACTACAACGCAAATGTTTCTGGCGCCAAGAATGCTGACGTGGTGCATTCTGGTGCCAGTATGCATACCTCTCTCTTCATTCTATTATTTTAAGTAAGTCATTCATATCAATTATATTAAATGTAAATATAAATTAGTATTACATTAATTTTGTCAATTATATCAATTATTTGATTTGATTGAAATAAATATTAATTATTTTGTAAATAATAAATAAGGCAAAAAAATATATCAAATAATTTAATTTAATTATTTCTTATCATCTCTTCTCTATATATATAAAAACTAGACATGCTTTAATACTTCTCTCTAGATACATTCGTAATTTTTTTTCTAACGTATTTTGAATGAAATTAATCGATCTGATTTAGTTTATTCTTATTTTCTTATATATATATATGAAATGTAATGCACTTCTTTCTCTTCCATCCCTTCGGTGGTATCCTACAATTTCTATAAATTTTTTATTATATTTTTTTATCTCTATTTTGCTAAATTTTACAAACCTTAGCTTTATTTTATGTTTATTTTTCTCTGACGTATTTTGAGTAATGAGTTTTAAAGATATTATTTTATTGACTAACATTTTGATTCTTTTTATAGTGTTTTTATAGAAGATGATTAATGAGCTCCTTCTTCATTAAGGTTTTCTTGAATTTGTTTATAATAATAAGTATGTTAATGTAATATATTTTTTTATCGAAATTAATCAATTTAATATATAAGTTAGAATCATTATATTATACTACAACGCAAATATTTCTGGCGCCAAGAATGCTGACGTGGTGCATTCTGGTGCCAGTATGCATACCTCTCTCTTCAACCTATTATTTTAAGTAAGTCATTCATATCAATTATATTAAATGTAAATATAAATCAGTATTACATTAATTTTGTCAATTATATCAATTATTTGATTGATTGAAATAAATATTAATTATTTTCTAAACAATATATATATATATATATATATATATATATGAAATGTAATGCATTTCTTTTTCTTCCATCTCTTCGTGGTATCCTACAATTTCTATAATTTTTTTATTATATTTTTTTATCTCTATTTTGCTAAATTTTACAAATCTTAGCTTTATTTTATATTTATTTTTCTCTAACGTATTTTGAGTAATAATTTTTAAAGATATTATTTTATTGACTAACATTTCTTTTTGTAGTGTTTTTATAGAAGATGATTAATGAGCTCCTTCTTCGTTAAGGTTTTCTTGAATTTGTTTATAATAATAAGTATGTTAATGTAATGTAATTTTTTTTTTATCGAAATTGATCGATTTAATATATAAGTTAGAATTCTTTCGTTCTTTTATTAATCCAACCATTTTTCTTTCGTTAATGTAATGTATTTTTTTTTTTATCGAAATTGATCGATGTAATATTTATTATATAATTGATTGATTTTGTTTCATTTGACCTTATAGTATAATTAACTTATGCCACACTTATTCTAAAGTCATATTCATTAATCTAAAGTACTAGATGTACACTAAAATCAGCCACTAAATCAGCCATTAGCATATAATACACATTAAAATATAAAATATATATATAGTTTAACTTATTTTTAGTGTATATTTTATATTTCAATATATATTATAGTGGCTGAATTTAGTGGTTGATTTTGCTGTGCAAATAGAATTATTTTTTTATTTATTTAATTTGGTTATCTTAAAAGAGAAGAACAAAAAAAGCGAAAACAAAAATCAATATTAGGAGTGCGGATTTAAATCAAAGAGGAGCAGCTCCTTAATTAACACATAATTAAAAAGAAGGTTGACATGAAGATATCAATTTACAAAAGAAAAAAAAAATTTGGTGACCAATGACCAATACATTTTTTGTCAGTATTTTTTTATTAAATTATTATTTCTTAGTAGGCATATTTAAAATGATTATTTATACCTAAAGAATGTCATAAATATTATAAACTTAATACCATTTTACTATTTCATCTCATTTATATCGTAAGTTATATATTTATTTTTAATATAATTTTTTTATTGATTATTTATATTAGTGAGCTTATTTCCCAAAATATAAATTTGCATGGGAATAAATTATAAGTTGTTATTATGGTCTTATTTTTCTAAATAATCTTTGTAAGCAAAATTGATATTCAATTTTATAAACTTTACTGTGTATCAAATCAGATATTCAAGTTCTATTTTTATATAATAAATATACTACTAATTATATATTATAAACATAACATATGAAGTACGCCGCTTACAATTATATCACGTTATATTAATTCATGTATATTTTTTAGTGCATATGTTATTTCACAATAATCATCATTATCATTATCATTATATTATATTATATTATATTATATTATATTCTGGCGTCAAGAATATTGACGCGATGCATTTTAATGTCAGTTTGCCTATTTCTTACTTTTACATCATATTTTAGAAAAGTATTTTAAATGGAATCATATACAAATCAACATTTAATACATAATTAAGAATAAATTATTTTATTAACACATGATTACATTAGATAATTTAAGAAAATGTTATGTATTAAGATCTGTTATCATTTAATTAGTAATTACGTTGAGATTTTTAAAAATATTTACTGCTTAATCTATTTTAATTCTTTAAATCAAATAATTATAATTAATTAAATATTCAAAAATCATAAAATTTTCTATAAGCAACGTATATAAGCTAATTCACTATATATCAATCGTAAAATAAATCATAATTAATTATATCAATTAATTAATTTGATTAATTATAACAATATAATCAATTATTTGATTTGATTGGAATAAATAGAAAGATTTCCTAATTAATAAACAAAGTAACAAAATATATGATTTGATATAATTTAATTTAATTTATTCTCTTATTGTCTTTTATATAAATGAAATTAGTATGTGTTTTTTTTTCGTCCATCTCTATCTCTCATTCGTTTATGACTCAGGTACAATATTTTTAATTTTGTTAATTTTGTTTATTTTTATCTTTATTTTGTCAAAATGAAATAAAATTGATTTTATTTTATATTAATTTTTTTTATTTTTTCATGTATTTTAATCTATAGTTCTTAAAAGATATTTATTTGTATACTAACGTTTTAATTTATTGTAGTGTCTTTGTAATTTGTAGAAGTTAATTCATGAGTTCTTCTTGATAAATTATGAGTTATTTCCTGTATTTATTAATCTATTTTGCTAAATTACTTCTTGCTCCGCTTCCTCTTTTGCGGTTATGTACAACTTTTATAATCTCTTAACTATTTTTTTGTTTCGTTTTAGCTTTTATGTCTATTTTTCCAAAATTTGTATTTTATTTTATATTAATTTTTTCTAATGTATTTTGATTGATAGTTCTGGTGCAAAAATAATAAAAAAGTAAGAAGAAAAACTGAATCTAAGTCGCTATAATAATAATAATAATAATAATAATAATAATTCATTATTATTGTAATTCATTCGTATATATACCTTTTTAGTAATAATTCATATGTAACTTTTATTATTACTGTTACTATTCTTTATGTGTCTATATTTTAATAATATTTATGAAGATCAAGATGGACATATTATATTATGATTGTAGAAATGGATTTTTATAAATAAAAATGTATGTTGATTTGTAAAATATTACTTTGATGAAAGAAGTGATTTGAAGGAAAGAAGCATCAGTTATGGCATTGGCATTGGTATGTGGAATTCTCTAATATGGAATCTGTTGTAGAAAAAGAAAGTAGGAAAGCATTAGATGAGAATAATAGGCAAATAATAACAATTTTATAATAACAGTTATTTTAGAAAGTCTATTATACAGAGGCCATTAATAAAGAAAGAAAATAAAAGAAATGATCCATTCATAAAATTAATTTAATTATTTTATGTTATTTTTTGGAAATTGTAAATTAGTGTAAGTATTTGCTTTACGAAAACAAAATTTCATCCTAAAAAAGCAACTACACTTGGAATCTCAAAACTATAGCCTTGACATCCTCGTCTGATACTTTCCCCCTAATTTTGAAATTCACATCATTATTCATTCAATAAAATTGAAAGGTTATATCAGCTTGAAAGTTGCAACACAAAAGAGAACACAACAATAACTTGATAATTATCAGTTGTTGATCTCATTAGAACATTCAGCTTTCAATTTCTAACTTGAAACACCGAATAGTTACTATAGATAATAATTACGATAAGATAAATAACATGCTCTATCACTATGTACACATTGTTGGCATCTTCAGAAGCATCATAAAATTTGATTAGATGTGCTTATGGCCAGATAGAGCCTGGAAGATCTTCACCAAACATTTTCTATCGCTATGGCCTTTGTGCTAACAGGTTTTTTACATGGACCGGACCGGCTAGAGCACCGGTTCCTCTATTCTGGTCGAACCGGCCGGTTCAATTCGGTTTTCAAAACATTGGTAAATAGATATATTAGGAAAGTAGGCTTAATGCAATTGAATTTTGCCAATCTATGCATATAGCTTCATCTTAAAAAATAGCTTAGTTAGTATTTTATATTGAATGTGCAGAGTATCACCTTACTTTACTCAACAATGTGAGACTGTTATTTTACAGCAAATACACAATCGACTGAAAACTTGAAAAACAACAACACAATATCAATCACTCCATGTTTTATAAGCCACTAGTTGATGCATATATATATCGTGGAACAATTTGCTCATGATCTCTCATTCTGCTCGCCTATTTAGCATGTAATCTAGGCTCACAAATTCAGAAATGATAGCAGGTTCAGGCATATGGTCCCAATCAGTTACATCTCCACCCTTTGTGATTAAAATGCTACCGAGTTCACTAAGGGACTGAAGTTGTCTCCCTGTGAGAGGATTATTCCACATGAAAGGGTCCATCGATGGCGCGACATAGAGCGGCTTTTTGTAGTCCCATAATCTTATGATGCTGGTTAGCAAATTGTCACACAACCCTCCAAGCATCTGCAAGCAAACACCACCATTTATCTCTTAGGTGTTACAATTTATACATGCAAATGAAATAACTCTCATGTAAGATGCAGACTTAACATAATAACAGAACCTTACATGATAGGATTTATTGTGCACATTAGTTTTGATAAGATACAAACATATACCAACTAAAACAACACATGATTCTTAGGCAGTAGGAAATCACATAGCACATTCATCTGAATTACATACATACAAACTCTGATAAGCAAGTAATGTTTCTAATTCTAACACGTGAGTATGAAGTTTAGAAGTTTCACCTTTGCAATGGCATCTGCAGACATTGGAGCAATGACTATGATATCAGCCCATTTGTAAAGGTCAACGTCGAGACCTGAATTGTGTTTCTCCCAAAACAACCATTGCTGGTTGTCGAAATGCAATCTCACACTGTCATATGGAAATGAGAACGGATCCACAAAATAGCATGCTTCTTTTGTGACCACAGCTTTTACATCTGCCCATGTTAGGAAACATTGGCAAATCTCTCCGAATTTCCCAGCAGAATAGCATCCACAAGCACCAAGCAGAACGCGAGGCTTCCTTCGAGCAGGACCCGGCCCTTCCGAATTCATCCTTGAACTTTCATTGGTTGTAAAGTTTTGCCCAACCTCTTCCTCAGCCATCACAATTTTGTTCTGCAGGTACAGTATCTGTAAATATCAGAATTAGAAAAGGGAGCTCATACATATTATTAGCAAAGAGGATCATTGATTCTTGTATCAATATCATAAGCACATACAGCCTCATAAATATGAAAAGGTATGATCAAATGTAAACATTCTAATGGGGCAGAATTAGAATTAGTACTTCCAATTCAAAGCTCGATATCCACATCTCCAAGTAACAAAAGAAGAAGAGAAAGAAACTTGAAAACACATTTCCAAGGAATTGCAGCATAAGCATGTTTCTAGTTTCAAAACTTCATGCAAGAAAGAAGATAAAAAGACACAAACAAATGCATGATAACAAAGAGATTTATTCATCTGATTGAAACAATCCTAATGAACCATCATTGAGCAAGTTGATAGCAGAATGGAGATAAAAGAACAAGGAAAAAACAAACCAAATTTGATTACAGAATGCTATATGATAGTAGTTGCTTCAATTCAGAGCTCAAAGAGGTGATAAACCATTTCATAATGATGGCTTCACAAGAAGAACATCAATATAACTGAATCTTGAAAAACAAAGCGCTCTAATTCCCTCAAACATTGTATGAAATGCATGATTCTTGATTGAACATATAAAAAAGAATGGAAATTCCCATTTTTCTATATATATAAAAAGGCTCAGTTTTGAGGCCATATTATTGTTGATGCATGGGGGTGATGAGAGAATTCATGAGGGAAGAAAGCATAAAAAAGAAGCAAAGAAAAGAATGAATGTAGAAGGAAGAGTTGTATCACCTTCTCTCTTCTGAGCTTTTTTTCTCTGGTGAATGAATGTAAGAAGCAACTTCACTTTTTGAGTTTTGTTTACAAGTACTTAACAAATGGCTATGATTATGAGTTTATATACTCAGTTGGTTTTATATAGTGGTGGACTTTTAAGCTTTTAAAAATGAATATGAACCTTCAAAGAATAAGCTTTATATTATTTTAAGCTTTATATAATATAGTGGTATTCACAGTGATATCTCCTCTATGTAATAATATTTATATTATTTTTTTTTACCTTCTAGTTAAAATCGTCATTTTCATCATGTCAAAAAAGTTAAAATTACAATTAGTTAAGAAAATTGAAAATCAGCCAAATAATTGAACAGTAAAAATAATATTCTAAACTGAAGTTAATAAAAATATCCAAAACTCAAACAAAAAAGATATTTGAAAATAAAATAAAATAAAATAAAATAAAATTAATTGAAGTATAAACTTTAAGTTATATCACACTCAAGACTTTTTTGCTATGGAGTTTTATGTAAAGACGAAAATCGAGGTATTCGGTGAGGCACTTGCAATTAAAAACACTTTATTATGCAGCTACATACCCTTGATCAATCCGAAGTAGAAGAATTTGTCCATGCATGAAGATAGAATTTTATAATTGTTATGAATTTGTTTAATTTCATTGTGTAGTTACAGGCAGTGTAGAGTTTTTAAGATACTACAATGATATAACTGATTTCAAGAATGGAAAATGATTTTTTTTTATAAGTGATTTCAAGACAATGTGTTATCCAAAGCCAGCATAAACAATATAGAAAGGATGTAATGCATCAAACGATTGTTATTCTTATTACTTATTAACACCACCATATTAATCTTCATTAATTATACTAAGAGAAAAGAAGAACTTTTAGTGACTCACCTGCTATCGGGTGTTGTCTGAATCCCACCGAGACAACAACACACGCGTCATGCATAGTCAAGAAACACATCATTTCATCACATGATGAATAAACTTAAATTCATCAGTAGAGTATTGTTTTTATTGTCCTTCCAAGAATGGTCCATCCATGGTGCTACAAACAATGGTTTCATTTTGCAGTTCTATGATCTCACGATGCTGGTTAGCAGTGTCACAATACCCTCCAATCAGCAACAACAACAATATCAAAGCTCTCTCTCTCTATATATATATACAAGTTAAAATTGAAACATGTAATGATCTAAATAACATATCAACTCAATGTTACATGATTCTTAAGAAGTAGATCACTATCTAAGGTAGATATTTTCAATTGAGTTATTTTGTAGCATTGCGTGTTTCAATTTTAACTTGTATATATAGAGATCTATGACATTTTTTTGTTGTTGTAAATTGCACAGTGACACTTTGCTAACCAGCAATGTGAGATCATGGAATTGCCAAACGAAGTCCATTCCTGAGATCATTATTTTCATTGAGAAGCTGAATGAGAAAATAATTGAACCTGAAGAGATTTTTAATTTTGTGAGAAAGAGTATATGTGGCAGTTGAAGAAAATGAAAAAATATATACTAAAATGTGATTAGAACAAGTCAAAATTAATGAATTTAGATGTGTAAACTATGATATGCATGCAATGCAAGCAAACTAGTTGAGTTCAATTGTTTGATACATTGTTATGAGAACATGTTTTGAATTAAGTCATCATCAGTGCGTGCTGCATGGTACAATAGTGGAAGAAATGCAAGCAGAAAGAATTGAACACCCGAATCTATGAAACACAGCAATAAAATATCATGTTTTCAATTGAAAACACGCTATTTTCACTTTCATGTGTTACTTTGAAAACATTTTAGTGAAAATATTTTCAATAAAAGACAACCAAACATGTTTTCATTCTTCTTTTTATTTTCACTGAAAATGAAAATAATCAAACCAAACAACTCCTAATGTTTTTATTTGATTCATTGAATTTCATTCTTTCTTATATATTATTATTGATAAAGAGATTTAAATTTAGAATTTTATGCATATTAGTATATTACCCAAAATTATAATTAAACTTTATTTTTATATTTTTTTCTTAGAAAAAATGGATCGAAAAGGCAACTCCTTAGACATTATGATTTCTTTAGAAAGGGATGAACTTTCTCATGATGACTTCAAAAAAAAAAAAAAAAACAAAAGAAAAAGAAAAAGAAAAAACATATTCAAGAAAAAGAAAAAGATAATTGAATTTTGAATTATATCACATTTATTTTCTAAAACATTCCAAGAAATGGTGAAACGCGAATGAACATACAAAAAAGTTAAAAATTCATATAAAAAAACTCAAAATTCAATTAGAGCTGAAAGAGATGATGAACCATTTCATGATATGACTTCGCAAGAAGAAGTGAACAACAGCAAGATAACTGAATCTTGAAACAGAATGTGCTAATTCTCTCAAACATGGCATGATTCTTGATTGAATATACAAAAGAGAATGGAAATTCCCATTTTTCTTGAAAGAAAAAAAAAACTCAATTTTGAGGGCATATTCATTGTTGATGAGGGTGATGAGAGAATTCATGAGGGAAGAAAGCAGAAAAAAGAAGCAAAGAAAATAATGAATGTAGAAGGAAGAACAGTTGTATCACCTTCGGTCTTCTGAGCTTTTCTCTCTTATGAATGAATGTAAGAAGCAACTTCACTTTTTGAGTTTTGTTTACAAGTACTTAACAAATGATTATGGTTGTGAGTTTATATACTGAGTTGGTTTTATATAGTGGTGGAGTTCAAGCTTTTGATGACGAATATGAATCTTGAAAGAGTAACCTTTAGTTTGGACACGGTTATATTCACTGAATCAACGTCCTCTATGTAATAACGTTTATATCATTTAACCTTTTATATATTGTAATTTTCATAATGTTGAAAAATTTTAGTGTTTTACGTTATAAATCTATTAAAAAATAAAAAAATATAAGGATGTAGGCTTATTGTTCGAATTTGGATGCCCTCTTCTATTGACAAGTGTCTGACTCTAATGCTTGCCAAGTGTCTCTAAACGATTGGTTAGTTAAAATCAATTCCAACAAATCAACAAAATTTATTTAACAAAATTAAAGAAAATTCAAAAAGCAAAAATTTAAAATCTATAACTAAAAATCAGTGATATGGCTAGATAATTGCACCAATCATAATTCTGATTTAATGATTATTCCAACAATTTAGCAAAATTTATTTAACAAAATTAAACCAAAATTGAAGGAGCAAATATTGGAACTCTATAACTAAAATCAGGTCAAATGATTGCACCAATAATAATCTGATTCATTCAAATTTTGAATTTTGAAACCGATCATTAATTGGATTTTAAAATCGATTAAGCAGTTTAAAATCATCTTAATATTATAAATGCAAACACCAATACCTAATCATTCCAAAATTGATCTACGTTTTCGAAAGAATAAAAATCATAAACCCTGTTCTTCAATTGGCCTCAACTATTAAAGTTGTCGAACTTTACCATAGATTCCTCTATCGCTGCAGCTACGCCTGTTTCGCCAAATTACAATCACAAGGTAGTTCATCTTATTGTCTACTTCTTTATGGGTAACATAAAATCCAGTGAATTTGGCTGTTTAGTTGTCTCCGTTCTTTTCTTTGTGCTTCCAATTTATTGTGTCTAAAGTCTTTTTCCTCCTCCTCTTATATTTTATTTTATCTGGGTGTTCCTAAGAATCATAAAGTTTGAGCCTTTTTGTGTTCTCCATGTTCTGAAATATATTTTAGAATACGTGTACAAGTTCAATGATTGAGATGCTTGATTGGATTCATAAATGGGGTCCAACTTAATTTGTAGGTGAATCTTGAATACCTTGGAGTTTGGATAAGTAGTTTTCAAAGCTGATGGAATTCTCTACCTTTCTTTTTGTCTTTGTAAAATTGACTTTCTACTCAATATTCATTGTAAATTTTAACTATTTATCTTCCTTTTTGTATGCAAAATTTATTGATTGATAAATTTTATACACTCTAGAATAATAATAATTTTTAAGCCAAGCCAATGTTATGCTCTTGGTCAATACTCAGCTGGTCAAAAAACATTTGAGATACAAAGGATGCATCACTGTGAATATGTGATCAAGGTAGTATTTATTTATTTTATGAATGTAGTATTATTTATTTTTTGGCATTATGTGTCTCCTTTTAATTTTGGCTTTGGTTTGATTGTAATGGAAACTTTCAATTTTGGTCTATTATCTTTAGATAAGCAAAGGAGTTATCATCTTATCATAAGAAGAGTACAAAAATGGAATGGCAGTTTTATCCGAGTTTGTGACATTTTTTTTTTGTTCCTTCTTGACATGCTTATGACATTGTGCTTTGGAGTTGTATGATTGTAAACTATTTTTTCCGTGATTGTTGATTAATTTGTTAAAGTCATTCACTCTAATTTTAGCAAGTATATACTACTAATACATCATTGCTTTTTTCTTACTTGATCATACTCTTTATAGGTTACTCTAATTTCTTAATTTATATATTTTCTTTCAACATAACTATGTTATTGAAAATTATGATAATGTTCTTTTAATTTTAATATCCTTAGAATAAATTTACGTCATCTTACTGCATTCTATTGTTCAAATTATATTCAATTGTTAGTATATTATTTAATATTTAAATTTGTTTGTCTAATTACATTCTATTACTCATTGTTATTACTGAATTCTAAAAATCTTTTTATACTCTTGGAATATGTTTGCATAAAATTTAAATTGGCAAGTGTTGATAATATTAATAGTGCTGATGATTTTTTTTTACTTATTAATCTCGATTGCTGATATGATTAGATTGGATCTTCTGAAGTTTAAAATGCTAAATTTTTGGAGTTAATATTTAAATAAGTCAGTTATTCTATAGGTTCTCACAATCTTGATTAAACACCAATCTATCTATCTATTAAGAGTTAATTACAAAAAATAATCATGAAATATTATGAAACCGACGAAAATAGCCAGAAAAGGTTTAAACGATAAAAATACCCATAAAAGATTAAAAAATATGACAAAAAGATCCAAACATAATTTTAGGTGACTATTAATGCTTAGCTAGCTACGTAAAATTTGGATCTTTTTGTTATAATTTTGATTCTTTTAAGATTATTTTTGTTTTTTGAATTTTTCATGGATATTTTTGTCATAATTTTGAATCTTTTATTGGTATTTTTATCATTCGAACTTTTTATGGTTATTTTTGTCAATTTTATAATTTTATAATCTTTCATGATTATTTTTTGTAGTTAACTCATCTATTAAAATATAAAAGGCAGCGATATTTAGAGGCCTTATTCTGCTAACAAGTGGCATTCTTGAATACGTTAGAAGCTATCGATGAATGGTTCTTCAAATAATAATTAAGTGGATTTATTACTTGTTGAATCTGCACATTTAGATTGATTGGTTGGAATTTGAAATTAAAACTCAAAAGCAATAAATCAGCGAATTTATTACTTGCTATTTCTGTTCATTTAGGGTAATTTATTGGGATTTAAAATTAAAATTCTTGTCATTTAGTTTTTCTTTTAATTCAAAAAATATTTATAAATTAGCAACTACTGACTTTTTTAATGAAATTTTGGTCATTAAACATTTAAAAAGGAATATATAAATTGCAATTATATAGAATTATCACCGGCGCAAAACGTAGGAAATACCCTAGTTTTTTTTTTAAAAAAAATACAATTAGCTAACAAATCTGAACTAAAATTAGGGTTACTTTTTAAATTTGTAGGACCTCACATTTAGACGAATTTGAAATTTTTTAATATCTTAAATTTTTAATTGATGAAGTACTATATATATTTTAACATCATAATTTTATTATGTATTTCGTTAATCATTGAGAGTACTGTTATGTGTTAATTGATGGAATACTTTATCTTATTATAGAATAAGATATAGTATTTCCATCAATTAACGAAATATATATAATATTCTCATTAACTAAAAAAATACATAATAAAATTATCACTTTAATTTACTTTTGAAATTATTTTTTAATTTAATTTATTATAAAAAAATGTTATATAAGTAGAGAGATTTCATTTTTTACTATTCACAAACATGAAGTAGTGAGATTTCGTTTTTTACTCTTCAGTGGTATGAAATAGTGAGGTTCCTCATATACACGAAGTTGGCCAAAAAACTTGGGATATTAAAAAATTTCAAATTCGCCTCACTATCCTATAAATTTAAAAAGTAATTCTTAAGGCTGCCTAAATATTGGGCGAACATGTTATAAATTGAAAAAGTAACATCAAGTACGCCCAACCATGAGATATATTTGCATTTGTGCCAAATGATTGTGCGAACATGATGCATATGAAAAAAAAAAAGGTTGAATTCTTGTATTTAAAGTTTTTTTATTTTTAAATAGAAATAATTTTTTTTTTATTTTATTTCAGAAAATTTTCGGTTCATGTAATGAAGAAAATCAAGGTATTTGGTGAGGTAGAAGAATTTGTCCATGCATGAAGATAGAATTTTATAATTGTTATGAATTTGTTTAATTTCAATGTGTAGTTACAGGTAGTGTAGAGTTTTTAAGATACTACACATCTTCAAGACACTGATAAAGAAGGCAATTATTTTGGCATTCATTTAACTTAGCTAGAAAATTGTGTAGCCAATGGCATTCTTTAAAGAGCTTGATCTTTTCAGAAACTAATAGCTGCAAATCCACTCCCAAGTTAGATCAAAGTAGACAATATTCTTGTTTCAAGAATGGAAAATGATAATTTTTTTTATAAGTGATTTCATGACAATGTGCTTCGAAAGCAGCTTCGACAATGGAAGAATCTTTCGTCTTTGGCTTCTTGGAAGGATCATCAACAAGATCCTCGCTTTTCGAATCAGCTTCGCGCTTTTTGGATTCAACTTCCACCGTTATGGTTTTGCCCCATGTGCTTTCCTCCATTCTCCCTCTTTGGGTGCTTCCTGCTTTCTAAACACTTGTGCCAACATATAGAGAGCATGATCAGCCATTTCTATTGGGGTAGCAAAAAGGGAGAAAGAAAAGTTCATTGGATTAGGTGGTCCAAAAAAAAAGGGTGGCTTCGGTTTTAGAAGTTTTAAAGCAAGGCTGGAGACTCATCAAGGCACCAAATTCATTAGTAGCAAGAACCCTCAAAGCAAAGTAGTACAACAGAAAGAATTTCCTAAGATCAGAAGTGGGATATATACCAAGCTATACAGGGAGGAGCATATGGTCATTTAAATGGGTTCTAAACAGTGGAGGTTTATGGAGAGTGGGAAAAGGAAGAGATATCAGAATACGGGAAGATCCTTAATGCAATGGAATGAAAATGTAATCAGACAAGAGGTTTTGCATTTTGAAGCAGAACAAATACCAAACATTCCTCTAGACCTCAATCAACAAGGAGAAGTACTAAAAGAGGAGAATATCAAGTTAAAAGAGCGTACCACTTAATCAGAGCAACACCACAGCAGGAGGCACAACCTAGCAACACTGGCAAAACTTCATCTGGAGGCTAGTATCCAAGTCCCTGCCAACCAGAATCAACACTTTGTCCTATATGTTGGGCACGCACAAAAAAAGCATAGTGACAGTTAGGCTCGCCTAAGCCAAAGCTCGACTCAACTCTGCTCATTCCCATCCCTTCATTAATTACACTAAGATGAAAGAAGACTTTTAGTGACTCACCTGTTATGGTTCAAGTGTTATCTGAACCTCACCGCGACAACAACACACGCGTCATTCATAGTCAAGGAACACATACTTTCATCACAGAGAGTATTGCCCTTATTTTCCTCCTTCCAAAATGGTCCATGCATGGTGCTACAAGCAATGGCTTCATTTTGCAGTTCCATGATCTCACGATATCGTTAGCAGTGTTACAATACCCTCCCAATTAACAACAACAATATCATAACTCTATATATATATTTACAAGTTAAAATTGAAATGTGTAATGATGCAAATAACATAACAACTCAATGTTACATGATTCTTAGAAAGTAGGCCACTACTAAGGTAGATTATTCTCAATGCAAACAACAAAAATATCATAGCTCATTGCATGTTTCAATTTTAACTTGTATATATAGAGATTAATGACATTTTTCTTGTTGCAGATTGCACTGTGACACTTTACTAATAAGTAACGTGAGATCGTGGAACTGCGAAACGAAGTCCACTCTTAAAATCACTATTTTCATTAAGAAGTTAGACGGGGAATTAATTGAACCTGAAAAAAATTTTAATTTTGTAAGAAAGCAGAGTAGATGTGACAATTGAAGAATATGAGAGTATATACTTAAATGTGATTAGAACAAGTCAAATTTAATAAATTTAGATGTGTAAACCGTAACATAATGTGATATGCATGCAATGCAAGCAAGCTAGATGAGTTCAATTGTTTGATACATTATCATGAGATTAGCTGCATTTGGGAAGTTTTTCAATGGCTAGATTTTACTTTGTTATATTTTTTAGAACATGTTTTGAACTTACAAATTAATGTTTTTGTTTGGTTGGTTGAATTTCATTCTTTCTTATATAATATTAGTGACAAAAATATTTAAATGTAGAATTTCATGCATATTAGTATATTACCCAAAATTATAATTAAATCTTATTTTTATATGTTTCTTTATTTTTCTTAGAAAAAATGGATTCGAAAAGGCAATTCTTTAGGCATTATGATTTATTTAGAAAGTGATGAACTTTCTTATGATCACTTTACACACAAAAAAAAAAAAAAAAAGAAAAAAAAAAGCAAAAGAAAAAGAAAAAATATTCAACCAAAAAAAAGATAACTGAATCTTGAATTAGAATACGTTTATTTTCTAAAATATTATAAAAAAGGATGACTCGTAATTAAACATATAAAAAAAATTAAAAATTTACGTAAAAAGACTCAAATTTCAATTAAGAGATGAAAGAAGTGATAAATCGTTTCATGGCAATGACTTCACAAAAAGAATAACAAGATAACTGAATCTTGAATAGAATCGTATTCAATGACTTTTATGTTCCGTTCATATAAACTAAAGAATCTATCGATCATGCTTTTTGGATTAATGTTATTTTTACATTCTTTTAATAGACGCCGAATTTACATCCGTATAAAAATATGATTATTATTAATTAAATAATATTTAAAATTAATTTACGTGTAACATTATATACCTAAGTACATATCATTTACAACACAGAAAAATATAAACATCAATAAATTTTTGTGCTGATATTTATATTTTTCTATGTTAAAAATAATATGTACAAAATATATAATGATACATGTAGCATTACGGATATTTTAATACCTATAAAAAATATAATGCAATTAATGCACCAAGCAATTATGGTATTTTTATGCGGGTGTGTGTAAATAGATGAAGCATTGCTTTTGATATAGAGTTTATGTAATGAAGGAAATCAAGGCATTTGGTGAGGCACTTACAACTAAAAACGCTTCATTATGCAGCTATCCTTGATCAATCCGAGGTAGAAGAATTTGTCCATGCATGAAGATAGAATTTAATAATTGTTATGAATTTGTTTAATTTCAAAAAGGCAGTAATTATTTTGGCATTCATTTAACTTAGCTAGAAAATTGTGTAGCAGAACCAACATAAACATAGCATTGGTTTCTGAACCTCCATGTCCACCATGGCATTCTTTAAAGGAAAATTTTTCTAGAATAAAATAAATAAACACTTTATTTCCGTTAAAAAATTAACAGAACATTATTTACTGCTGTCCAACTTTTTTTTCTGCAGGTGGTCGCAGTTCGCCGCATCACTAGGCGAACTGCAACCATGGTCACAGTTCGCCTATACACTAGGCGAACTGTGACCACTTTTCAGTGCCTCAATGTACGATTGTCAGAGTGGTCACAGTT